>PVLC010014363.1:0-39571 GCA_004027655.1 Graphiurus murinus
AATGCTGGGATTACAAGCGTGCGCCACCACGCCCGGCTCCATCTCCCTTTTTTGATAATGGAAAATTTGAGGCTCGGATTTACAAGCAATTAAAAGTAGAGCTAGCTGATGTCCAAAGCCTTTATGTCCAAGGTCTGTACATGCTACTTGCCTCTTAAGTGTCTCCTGTTCCTCTCTTAGTGAAAGTAAAAGGCAGTGTGCAAAAACTCATTCATAGAGAAATGCTGTGGAAGCTTTAAATTCTCATACCTGTGACTAGGAGTCTGGGTGACAGTGGTGGAGTGATGAGTTGTCGAGGTATAATGACTGGTGGAAAAAGACGTCTCTGCTTCTCTCTCAACAATATGTTCACTGGAGATGACGTTTTTAGAAACGTATTGCTGGATAGACAAAGACACACAACTTGAATAGTTATGTAAATCAAAACACTACCACTGTCACACATATGCATTTCACAATAACATTCACCTCTCCAATGGCCAGATGGCTAGTCCTCTCTTGACTACTCTGGATGTTAGGTTGGATGAATGGAATTAATGAATAATTCTCTTGAATATGCACAGAACTAGGTCCCAAAGTCCAACCGATGATGTTTTCTCAGAAAAAGACTTCTTTCCTCTTTCTCATTTTAAATTAATACCATGAATAGAATTCAATATGGATTCTGTTCAGTGCTCATTTTTGTCAGGGTTGTTACAAGACTAACAGATATTTTCAAGTGAAACAAAAGCATGGAGTTAATTTGTTTTATTTCAAATTTCAAGTCACTGAAAAATTTAACTTCTGTATTTTGCATTGTTTTTCTTGGTACTGGGAATTGTACCTGGGGACATTCTACCTCAGAGCCATACATACCCTCAACCCTATTTTATTTTTTAATTTTGAAACAGGGTCTCACTAAGTTGCTGAAGGTGTTGTTAAATTGCTGAGAGCGGCCTAGAACCTGTAATTTTCCTGTCTCAGCCTCTCAAATACTGAGATTACAGGCATGCGCCTCGAATGAATGAAAACAAATATTGATAAATAGAGCACTCTATAGTCTGATGAGCTGTGGAGTCTAAAGAACCTGATATCTTCATAGAAGCCCCCAAATATATACCTTGAATTATATTTAAAACTGTAGATGGTGCTGTTTATGGAAAGACTTCCACGTGGATATTCCTGGGAAGTATCCTTAACTTGCTTTAAGGAAAAAATACAGGGTGACCTATTTCTAGTCAGTGCACATTCTACTGTGGTTCCTTGGAAGGCAACTTAAGCTCAGTGAATCTAATGAAAATAACATTTAACAATTATTGAACACTCGCTAAATACCACAGGGCTAAGTGTTTCATGTAGATTATTATATTTAATGCTTGCAAGGAGTCTTTTAGGCTTGTTTTCTCAATGAAGAAAAAGCTACAGCCTAAAGTCACACCATGTGAACTATAACAGGAATCCAGGCAGTCATGGCATGATCACTCAAATAACATACACAGAAACAGATTATAGTTATGCTGGTGGTGAATGCATTTATCAACCCTGCAGGACAGGTTGATGAACATCATTGGAGAGGGAACAACAGAGAATTTAACCTATCAGTACCTTGTTCCAACAGTTTCCTGATGATCTTTGCTATAAGACTTGGCAAGTCTAGTAACGACAGACACTGGACATGTGCCTAAAACATATCTGCTTCAATCAATATATACCTTTTTCTACAGGACAGAAAATAGTACTGCAATACAATTATCAGGCTGTGTCTATTTAAAAACCATACATCAAAAGAAAGTGAAAACAAAACAAGAAGGATTGACTTGAAATACAAAGAGTAACACTTCAAAAGCCAGAGATGTGAGTACAGTTCTGGCATTCATCTGTCTATCTAATATAAATATATATTTATATTTATATTTATTTATATATTTATATTTTATTACATAAATAACATATAAAAATAAAAAATAAATATTTGTTACACACATATACATATATATGTATATGTGTGTATAACATATATACATATATATATGTATATTTGCAGGGGGGTTGGAAAAAGATAATATGTAAATAGTTTCCAGAGTTGAATATTTTATGATCCAGCTGAACTTAAAAGCCAAGTTCTTGGTAAAGTATAAGCAAAATGTTTGAATAATTAGGGATACATTTCTTCTGAAGAGCTTGACATCTTGTGGAAGCAGGTAGGGAATCAGGAAGAATTACATTCGCCCAACTTCACTACCGAGTAGCATGTTTGATAAGTCACTTGACCTTTCTATGCCCTGGGTTCTACCTTGGGAAATCAGATCAGTAGATCACCAGGTGTTGTGAGGTGCCCTGATTCAAACCACTCTAGAAGGTTTTGCTCAGCTCTTCATACTAATCAATCATAGACTGCAGTTGCTTTCATTTCCAAATTATTAAAAAATAAAAATGCCTTCTGATTCTTGTTTTATTGATTTTATTTTGCCTTTTCTTATTAATTTTATTATTTTCTTTGTTTTGCTTTTTTCTTGTGGTTACAGCCTCCTTGTAAAATAAACCAAACATTATTATCCCAATCCCTTAATGAACACTTTAAAAGAGGAAATGTGCTGGTTTTACAGTAACCAAATCCACTTTGAAAAATGTTCCCATTATTTTCTCCTGGCAAAACCTTGGTTTCCTGGAAGCTATGGTGATTAATGGTGGCAGCTAAGAGCCCAAGAGCTTTAGAAAACAAAAGAGAGATGCTTCCTTTTCCCATGGGCCGGAGGCAACCTACATTCACCAGCTGGACGCTCTCAGGGGCTGGGTTCGGATGGTGAGGTCCGTTTGCTATGTTCACCATGTTGTTTCGTTCAGACCGGAGACTCTGCCGAAGCCGGTCATGAAGCTTTTTCCGCTGTTTCCTGGATTTGAAAAAGGGAGTATTTATTTTTTTCTACTATTGACATTTCTTAGTACAGTCAAAACTTTATTCTACCAACACCTATGAATAACTCAAGGCACGAATCTGTGGTGAGGAAGAGAGTAGGGAGCATACAGCACTCCACCTTAGAATATGTGGAATCAACATCCTTAGCACGTAGAAATAAAAGCTATGTGGGATTCTTACAGAAAATTAACTATTTTACTGAGGGAAAAGGAAAAAGAAGGTGAAAACAAATATGCTGATATTTGGTTAAAATCCGAACTTTCTTAATACATCTTTGCCTAAATCTTATAGATGGTCATTTGTCTGATAATTTGTTCTATAGAATTGAGAATACTAATTCTATCTACAATTTTTCCCGTGGATCTTTTAAGAAAATGAACTTAGTTTTGAATCTGTACATCATAACATGTATATGAGTGAGACAGATGATGGACATTAGATTTTCCCACAATTGTAACATGATCCTCCTCTTGTAATGCTTTTTGTATAAGAAGGTAGTAAACACTAAAACCGAATCTAATATGACTTACGAGGACAATTCCTTGAAGGCTTATTTATATATCACTTAGTTCTGGCAACAGATTAAATCATGGGGTATTAAGAAAACAATTCATGCCCTTGATTTTGTGATACAAAAGCATATTTTTTTGTTGTTGTTTCTCAATGCAACATTCAGATCATGAAAATATTCCCAAGGCTAGTTCTGACCATGGGATATGAAGGGGAGGAAAAACTCCTAATAACTTAATACTATTTCAGTCTTGAGTAAAAGAGGAAAATGAGGGGCAGATAGTATATACACTTGTCAGTGTGGACCAAGCTCAAAGGCCTAAGCATAGTGATCACAAAATCTGTCTTCAAGTTTTCTCTGTAGTTCTTTTCAAAGCAAACTTTGCTTATTTTCCTCCCATGAGATTCACTGAGTACACTTTGCCTTTAGACAGCATTTATACAGGTGACCAAATTAAGTAGAATTGAAACATGAACATTGTAACTCATGCCACCAAGTATGTCCGATATCTCCTAAATTGTATGCAAATTGGATTTGTCCTCAGACACCTTTCCTTTAGTATGTGGTGCCTGCTGCATACATGTATACACTCCTGTGCTTCCATACAAGCGTGTCCCTCCAAACCTTACCCATTTGCAGGACTGTGGTCATGTACCGGAAATCTCATGAGCACTTTTGCACAAATTGGCAAAGTTTTCAACATATTTGAAATGCATAATTCAGAGGGGAAAATAAAGAGGAAGTCCATCCACCCTTTTCTCCCCAAGACTTGGGTACAGAGCCTCCTTTCTGCAAAGTCCTGGGCTCCCTAAGCTGTCTCTACATTAAGGACAGAAAGGTGTGAAGGAGGAAGTTTACTTGGTTTTGCAGTAGGCCACCACACACATGATGCCAACCACCAGCAGGGCAATGCAGATTCCACTTATGGTCAGCACTCTCTTCTGGTAGAGCTCCTCCGCTTCTGGAAAGGGGTGAAAGCAGATGTCACCAACGTCATTTATAGTCACCAGGACTTACCACAACCCAATAGTTGGCATGCTGAATGACATTGTCCATGTTCACAAGAAAATATACATGTGACAATTCTTTACATTTATAGACACATCTAAAGTACAACATGCTCTGCACTACACTTTGAGTATAAATGACAAAGTCAGCTGGGGCCATTGACAATAAAAATATTACACTCTAAAATTACTCTAACAAGCTACATATATGTGATATTAAACTAGAAAATCACAAATATTAATTATAATATAATAATTTGGTTTAAACTCTGTAGCTATTATTTCTTAATCTTTTGCAAAAAAAAAAAATCTCTTGCAAAGACAACAGGAATAAACACTAATAAAAGGAGCACCACTGAGACCCTCCCTTTCTCCTGCCAACATCTCCACCCCACCTCCAGCCCCTTTGTCATCACTTCATATCCAGTGGTCTTTACAAAGAGAAATTTCACACTTCAAAAGAATTAAATTCAAAGACATTTTCAAATGTGAACTGGGCTTGTAATTAACAAGTTAATTGAGGCATGATCCCTATAATTTAACAATTAAATGTGAAATATAAGAAACAGCACAATATGGAGTAGCAAGGCACTGTATTGGAGAAAAGATTTGCTCTTTAGAGGACAACACTTATTACTTCATCAGTTGAATTTAGAGAACAAACTTATTTGTATAAAGAAATCAGTCACTAGCACAAATGACATATAATTTGGAAGAGACTACACATTCATACATGGGCCATCTTGGCAAATTAGCTAAAGGATATTTTACTAAGGAAGTATGATGCTTAGAATTTCGATCCAAAAATACTACTGTACTCTAAATGTGATCATTCTTTAATTCATAGATTTTTTTTCTACTTGAAAATTAATTTCTTTAGGGGATAATTTGATTATACTAAGGTAGACCAGGTCTTAATAAGATTTGCTGACTTAATGGAGACCTTGATCCCTTAGGAACTGAGCTTTGAAGAGTCTAATTACATTTATTGGAAGATCTTCACAAGTTCACTGAGAAAGAGAACCCATCTGGTAAAGAGTAAGTAACTGTTTACTTGCCATTATAACTAATAAGCTGGTCAAGAACTGGGGAATACTGTGCAAATGTGTCTTATCTGGATATCAGCAAGGGACCTTTAAGGAATATTTCTATTACACATTTGCAGTCTCAGCATCTATAACTTTTTCTCCATCAAGAGAGAGCAACTCACAGGAAATTTTCTTGAAATGAAAAAGTGAATTTTAATTTCTCATATACAGTGACCCTTATCATGAAACAAAGTATTTCCTACAAGCCGAGCCCATCATAATCAAATTCCAGTTAACAGGTCAAGAACATTGTCAAATCAAATTAATAATCACTGATTATTAATAGGAGGAGGAGAAGGAGAAAAGAGGTCAGTTGGTGAAAGAATAGAATGCTGCATAGATTATACAAAAACAAACAGAAAGGGTTTGGAAGTGGGAAGGAAAAACAAACCAGGACAGACAGACAGACAGAATGAGAGAGAGAGGGAGGAAGTCAAGTACAAGGGAAAACGAGGTTAAAAGGGAGTCTCCTGAAATCCCTGGCACAGCATGTCTGATACTAAGGGAGGAAAAATAAACAAGAAAGCCATAAGAAGGAGATGGGTGGGTGAGTGGGAAGAGAAAGTAGATGCAGAGGTGGAAGGGTTATTCCATACAGCATAACTCCTGACGTAGGCTAGCAGTCATGTGGAAGCCACGTTTAGAAAGCGAAGCAGAGGTGCATTGCAGTGCAAAGATTCACTGGGAGACACAGAGTTTGGTGCTATGAATTTTTGTGCCCCAGAAGTCAAACAAAGATGTGGAATGCGAGTGCTTGTATGTTAATTATTCCTGTCTGCTGTCTTCCCTCCCTCCACAGGACAGAGAATTAATTTTTAGAAGATGATAGCTGAACTGAGGCCACTGCAGTCCCCCTTCCTGTCCTTGGCATCCTGAGAGGTTTTATCATATGTTTAAGAAGCAGAGGTAGCAACCTACTGCCCCTTCTTCCTACCTAGGAAGCAGAGCAGAGGTCCTTTGGCTGCAATGAGCTGGTTAAGAAATAACCATGTCAGTCTTATTGCTAAGAAGAGGGAAGCCTTGCTTTTCCCTGTCCTTTTATTTATTTATTTTGATTTAAAAATGGTAAGATTGGGGTTGCGAGTGCAACTTAGTGATAGACTGTGTTGTTATCAGGGGTTGCATCCCTAGCTCCCCTTTTCTCTGGCATCCTAAAATTCTATCTTTAGAAAAAGATGGGAAACTGTTTCTGCAAACTTTAAAAATAGGGACATATACAAGGGCTGAATGAGGAACATGTGCACTTGTAGGGATCCTTTCAACAAGTGTTTCTCTGGCTGCTGTTATGAAATAGATTGAGTTGGGTTCATGAGCAAGTGGCATAGGATGACTGGCTCGTTCCTCCTGTGTGATTTTTTCCAGTAAATGACTATTTCATGAGAATGAAAAAGTAGCTCAATACAGGACAAAAGATAATGTAAATGTACTAAAATGAACCAATTAAAGGCAAGACACATAGAATACAGATATGAGATTAAATCTCTGTATTCACATCAGCAATGACTTACCACACTACCACATTTTCCATGTGCATTTTTTCCCATGGTTTTGCTGTATCATGGAATCACCATGATGTGAATGTGTTAAAGGAAAAATTCTTGATTATAGCAAAACCAATGGGTTCGTTTAGCCCCTTTTCCCTATAGATTTTTTTTTCTTTTTTCCTTGTGTGAGAGGGCCCAGAGGACAAGAGCCAATCAGAGACAGTGCTAAAAATCAAGAAACAATCAGTCCAATTGGTGAGTCTGTCTCCATGAGCGGAAACACTTCTGCATATTTATGGCTTAGCCTGACACACAGCAGTGAATCAAATCAAGTGCATTTTTCAGTCTGCTGGGACCAGGTGAAGAAACAAAGCCCTTGTGTTTCTGAGTTTCAGTTGACCTTTAAGATGGGATTTTCTTTAGGAATGCAGTGGACCAACTTAGCATGTTGGAGAGGCTTTGAAAGCTCACCTCTGTGGTGTGCAGAGACAAATGTGCTCTCTCTAACCCTGAAAAGACCCTACTGAAGGAGAAGATAAGTATCTCAACTACTTGACCCACTACTTCAAAATAGAAATATTAAATTCTCTAGCCAGACCCAAAAGCTAGAAAGGAGAAAATATCCTATTATTGACCAAGGGGATGGGTTATATTGGGACCTGTTCTTCCCTGTGGGAACTGGGATACTTTAATCCCCAATCTTGGGCAATGCTTTTTGATGCCCAGAGGTCCATTCGCATCATTTTGAGTTTTATTTTTTTTTTCTTTTTTGGTATTGGGAAGTTGAACCTAGAGGTATTCTACTATCAAGCTAGATCCCTAGCCCTACTTTATTTTTTATTTTGAAACAAGGCCTTGCAAAGTTGCTGAAGCTGGCCTTGATCCTATGATCTTCCTTTTCAGCCTCCCACATACTGGTATTACAGGTGTGTGTCAGCTCACCTGGGAACTTGGGCTTTTCCCCTATCTCCCCTATCAAATTAAAAGTTTTTTTTTTCCTGGTTTTTCCTGGAATTTTCTTTTTGCAGGGAGGAATGGGCAATTAACTGAGTCACTCTCCCTGTAACTGCTAGAGCCTGCAACTGCCTCACTTGCTGAAAGTTATGCAAGTGCACTAAGGCGTAGACTCTGATGTTATCATCCCAATAGGGTGCCCGTGCTGCAGGATGTCAGTGAAACCAACCACATGGGGATTAGATACACTGTCCACCAGGATTTTATGTTGTTGACCCCAAACCCTTTTCCACGGCTGCCTGCAGCATTTAGAAAGACAGGCTGGCTGGCACTATGCAGACACTGTACCTGCTTCCTGTTGCTCTGGGACTGGCTTTCCAACCATTTAGGATGAAGGCCTTCAAGAGAGTATGCCCAAATTTCATCTGCTCAGAGGAGGGATTTTATTATTTTGTGTTTACAGTGTAAAATTCTCTATTTGATTACTTGTCTGGATCACCTTAGTGACTTGAATTTAGTTCCACTAGCTCTGGAATCTCTACCTAAAATACCACAAGGATTCTTTCTTTCCTGTTTTCCAGTTCCTTGCTCATAAGATAATGAAGTTGACTGGAGTCTTACTCCAATATCTTCAGAAAACTTGAGTGATTCAAATCAGTCAAGTGATTATGGATATAATACTGTGTGTTGCAATGTAAGGGCTTTCTGTGTTACTCTATTACATAGATGGCTTTTATATCACATGCCAAATACCCATCAGTCTAAATTTGTGTGTGTGTGTGTGTGTGTGTGTGTGTGTGTGTGTGTGTGTGTGTCTGTGTGTATGTATGTGAGTATGTGGGTATGTATTACTGGCATGCTTTTTAGGCAGATACATTTAAATCTTCTCTTGTTCTCAGGCCCCTGGTTTGATTTCTCCTGTAGCCTTATGCGCCACTCCAGTTTACCTCAGCTTTTGAATAAACAGCATAGCCAGATCCAATCAGTGGGTCACACAATGTGGGATCTACAGGAATTTGCAGCAGCATGGGTGGGTGATTTTAAACTCTAAGTGAAGGTAGCTTGGGAATTTAAAAACTGCTGTACTCAGTAACATTTCGGTAAACTAATCATAGATTGAAAGTGGAGAAATCATTGTTATAGCTGTATGATCCCTTCTAAAGAAAAAGGAAATTAGTTAGGAACTGAAAAGTAAGAGGAGGAAGGGAAAAGGATTTCAGCTCATAGGCTCTAAATTCTGCAGGCTAAAAGGAATGATGATTGGTCCATACCCATAAATTCAATCCCAAGATGCTCTGCCAATGCAGAAAGTTGACCAAAAAAAAAAAAAAAAAAAAAAAAAGAGAGAGATAAAGGGAAAAAGTTTCAGAAAGAGCAATACACTGCACTCCAAAACACATTACACATGACTATTACAGCTCTCCATGCATGCACATTAGACAGGACAAATGGTGGGTGGTTAAGGAAGCAGTGCTCAGGTAGGCTGCCCGCCCTCTGTCCACACAAGGACTTCTGTTAAGAGGTGTGCAAACATCAGCACACTGTCTTACTGTCTTTATCAACCCTTAAAAGGCTTTACTGAGAGAGAAGTTCATAGCTGAACTATCTTCTACACTATGCATTGAGAATAGAAATAATATTTTTATAATCAGAAAAAGTATTTGATATAATTTCATTTCTTTTTTTTTTTAATAAAAGGAAAGTACCAAGGATTTTTTTTTTTTAAGCCCAAAAGCAGCACAATATGGCAGAGTTAGGAGTAGAAGCCAACAGGATAGCAACTTGACCTGAAAATATTATTGCTTTAGTCCTAACTTTTTCATAGTGGGTAGTTATGCTTCAGTATTTTTGTTGCTCATTTATTATTAGCTGTATCACCTTTTCTTAACTTTCTACTTTCTTCACCACTTACACAGTGTGTTTCATTCACAGAGGTAACCAATGTTTCTACCCATGCTCGTGAGACAGGCACTTGGGTCACTGGCAATTGCTTCCACTTCATGCATATAATTTATGTTTGGCACTGGTCCTATGATTTTTTAAATTTCTTATTCTTTCAAGTAACAGAGATGATTAGATCATTTCTTCACAGTGTTGAGCTCTGATGGGCACAGGCACCAGGAGGACCTGTAGCATTGCCTTCTGTAAAAAGGGGACTCACAGGTGTGAGTCCACAGCCAGCAACCCTGGCAGTGCTGACTTTGGGGACTCAAGGATTACAGGATAGCAGAACCTGCACAGGCGCAAATGGGGAAATGGGGGAAATGAGACAAAGAAAAAAAAATCCCCAGGAAAGACCCTTTAAGACACTTTTCATTCTTACAACAAAAATTGACAGTAAAGTTTCATCTTGTGGAAGCTTTTAGGAGTTCTCCTGCCCTTCTGTGTGCATAGCAGTGAAGCAGGAGGGAGGAAATACAAACCAAGGTCTATGTGTTCTTCCCTTTATCACTAGTTTGAGAGATACCAGGAGTGATCCAATAATTTAAGGAGGCATCTCTTAAGTTTAAAAAAATGTGGTGGAGGTGTGTTACTCTTACAAGGCCCATTGGTTTGGGCATGGAGAGAGATTCTCCTGTAAAGAAGGGAAGAGTGGGAGTACTGGAGTTATCCTGACTTCAGGTCCTGCCTCTGCCATTCACCTGTTCAGTGACTTTGGACAAGTGCATCTGACACACTTGCCTCAGTGGGTGACCCTAGAAAAAAAGAAGGCATGAAATACACTGGGCAGAAGGGTCTGATGTCTCTGGAAAGGACAGAAATGTACCTTGGGACACATACTCCATTCAGGTTTACTTTTAACTAACTTTATGGCCAGGAAAATTCTGAAAGCTCCTGAGATATATCCAAGAAATAGACTTTTAAACATCTGCAGCTCAAGGAAAAGAAGCTTCTCAAATTAAAAATAAAATGCATACCTCTATGTATCTTGAGAATGGGAGCCATTATATTTAATAGTTTCCTCTACCTTGGGCCAGTGTACTCAATCTAAATTTTTCATAAATTAAAAGCTAGAGAATTTAGGGTTAATTTGGCTGTACAAGATGTTCACAGTAGAATAACTTATTAAAATCCAAATGAATTTTGCCTCTGTGTAACACTCAATTTGTCAAATTGACATATTTCTCCCATTTGCTTTCTTCTTATAAATTTTGGCATAACACTGTGAAAATTTTTTTCCGAGTAGATTAATAATAAATTTTCTCACTCTCCCCATGAAGATATGACCCAATTTCCCTCCCAGAAGTACCTCCATCTCTTGATTTTTCCCTTCTACCAGTCAGTAATGCTTTAAGGGTTAAAATCAAGACATATCTATAGAAACCCATTCCAGAGTATCATTATCACATGCCTACGTGAACACTGCTAATGATCTATATTAGTTGCATAAAAAGCTTGTTTAAGTCTTCAATAAAATTAGTAACATGCCCATGCATACATACTACTGCATTTACAGTTTTATAGGTAAGTCTGTGAGCCTAACTATAATTTTATTTCAAGGGAAGTCATTCATATCAGGCAGCTCCAATTTCAAATAATTTAATGGGAAATTGGTACTGAATCTCTTCTGGCCAAAAGCCCTAACAAGGAAAACAAGCAGAGGAAACATGCATCAATCATTCTAGACCCAGAGCAAAGACTGCTGTAATTTATTTTCACTATTGTAGCTATGCTATGCTTCTTTCATTGTGAGTCAAAGAAGCAGAATATGCAAACACTTTTCATTTTCTGAAGAGGTTACTTCTATCTGTTCTATTTAATCTAATGTTAGCCTAGGCTCATTAGGTATCACATGCTTCCTATTGAACTTCTGCCTCACCACTACATTTTTCAAATTAAATTAATAATTCAAAAACACAAAGGTTACTGTAAACAACCTAGTTTCATTTTCTACATATGATTTCCTGCTGTGCCCTTAGCAATATAAAAATTAATTTAAGTCTAAGAGTCTTCAGAAACTATTAAATATCGATTCACTAATACTTTGCCTTAGGATTTTATAATTACTTGAAGAAAACTGATTAACCTGGAGGTTTATTTTTCAATTGCATTAGAGAAAAGAACAAAAACAACTTTTTTTTTCACCAAAATAATATATCCATTGCAATTATGGTTTCTGTTAAGACTTGAAGACATTTAGGTATTTAATCTTTAACATCTTGGACCTGTTTATGCAAATCATATCAAAGACTTATGTATAGTCTGGATTTTCTGCACCTCTGAAATTTCTAAAGGAGTTCTGTCACTGCCAATTCCAAACTGGACCAATTTAGACTTACCTTTGTAAGTGTAGGTACTTTTTTTTTTTTTTAATATGTCAATCCATATTGTTACTGAGCCCTTTGAAATGTGATAGTCAACTTTCTCCTTATTCCCAAGTGTCCATGTGTACATGAGCACACTTGTAAACACACACAAACACACACACACACACACGGAGTAAAATCTCACACTCAGTTGGAATTTATAACAATTTTGTCATAGGTGGAGTGTGTTTTTATTCTGTTAGCACAATACACACGTTTAATAAATACATAATTTTGACAGGTTTTAGAGCATTTAGAAAGCCATGAACAGAGGTACTACTAACCTATGATTCAAAACTACTTTTAAGAATATTTGATAAGTTTACTCATCTTGAGGATGTGCCTAAAATTTTTCTTTAAATTGTATACTTATTCTATAATTTGTGTTATTCTATAATTAGTTCCTATTATTTGTTAGTTCTTATAGAACATGCTTGCTCTATATCACCTCTAACTATTGCAGCTGTCAATGCTTTTTCTTCTTCATAAAATCTATATATCAATTAGGGGTTATCTGTACACACACACACACACACACACACACACATACACACACACATACACACACACACCACAGACTTTACCCCACATATTGGTGAACACAACCCTATCAACTAGGATAGGTTGCATATGAAACTGACTAATCTTGACAACATTTTCCTAGGAAGTACTATAAATATGTTATAAGACAAATGGCTGTCTTATAAAATACACATCTATTACTTCTTTCATTATAAGTTCTTATAAATCAATAAATGCCCCATAGGGCATTCTAACCAGAACCACTGAATCAAATCTTAATAATCTAAGTTATATGTTAATAAACATTTAAAATATTATATAATCTTTTATAATGCTATTCTCCAACTGAATATGTGGCTTAGTAAGCTTAAAATGTTTCTCTTTGAGGTTACTTTTTCCTTCAAATTTTATGTTAACTTCTCCAGATATTATGTCTAACAACAAACACATCTGTTGCTATTTGAACATGGAATCCTTAGAGTGACAAAATTTTATTTTCCTGCCTTCTATGTAGGGGTTTGCAGAGGTAAAAATTGAGAATTTCGGGCATAGAGGATTAAAATACACTCTGGGCAGGACAGTTCTGGAAAGCAATGTCTAATTGGAAGCTCTTGCTTTTCCAGACAGGAGGCATCGATAATGCACAGTCATTACATATTTTGTTCATAAATGTGCTTCCTATCAATCTTTGTTAAATCAGGTTAAATATGAATGCTAATTTCCTGGATGTCTTCCAAAAGTGTCATTGAAAGCTTACTAAAGAATTTACTTAAGGAGTCATGCTCTGGAGTTCATGAATACAGAGTTGGCTGATGTATTGTGAAAGAGAAAATAGCATACATATGGTGACCCAACACTGCCTTCAAGGCACAATAAAATTCTATATTAAACACCAAAAAGTTAAGAAATAACTTGTGTTCAGAATTTAGTAATTTCTAAAATTTGATTTTATCACATGTAGAGTTACATAGATTTGCTAATTCTACAATATCTGAACACACATCTCTTAAAATTTTTTAAATATATTCAATAAAATACTATTTTCTTCCCTTCTATTTTTACTCTCCATCTTGTCTATATTTAAAAAAATAAATCTATAGCTATGGAGAGAAAAATACTATTCAATAAATGCATATTACTTAAATATTTGTAAATACAGTGAAGACTGTGTTTAAAAATTGAGCAATGCCAATTTGCCAATTTTTTACAATAGAAAATATCCTATGACATAGTCTTTGATATGTAGTCTATATAAATACATATTAGCTCACTAGATGATTTTGTGGGTATAATCTCCCCTTAATGCATTACAAAATTCAGTTTGAGAACTTCTACAGCTGTCAACAGAATCTTATTCTTTACATGAAGCAGAACAAAGATAATTTCTGATTATTTTAGGGCTCCTAAATGATTATCTTGTGCCACTATTTTTTTATGAATTTAAACTGCAATAAGCTGTATGAAATATTTTTCAGGGTGAGCAATGGACAGCAGTTGAAAAACTGGGGTTGCCAAATCCAGCCCATTAGCTGCTTTTGTAAATAAAGTTTTAACAGAACACAGCCACACACAGGTGAATCCATGCATCATCTATGGCTGTTTTCACGCTACAGTAGTAGACTTGAGAAGTTGTGACACCAATGATATTACCACAAACCCTAAAATATTTGCTATCTCAACATTTACAGAAAAAAGCTGCCAATCATTGATCATTAAATGGAAAACTAAATGGATCTGTTCCAAATAGACTGTTTTGAAAGCTCCACAACCAAAAGCTATAATCCTAGTTCACAAAAAAAAGGACAAATATTAGTTATCCATGCAACTGTATACAATATGAATTGGGTATTTTAGAAATTATATTCAAAAAGATCATAAAGTTGCAGAAATCCATTAGAATTTCTACTTCTGCATTACAAATATATATTCTAGTTCTGAACTCTCATATTTCAAATCAATAAATATTTTAAAAAGTAACACTATTTTCTCCCAAAATTACCTTTGAAGCTAAACATGAAGAAATGCTAATATAAAAATTATTGTTTAAACCAGTCCTGAATTACTTGTTCCCTAAACAACATAAACAGAAGCCAGAATATTTCATTTGTCATGAAATGTTTGTTTTTAATTTTCCTCCTTAGTGTTTTTTTTTCTAAATGCCTACATGCAAACTGTTTTGTTAATGAAAAGAAACATCTGAGCTCTTTTTATGATGTTTATTTGTTACAAAAAAACACACTCTGAACCAAAATTAACTTACCATCATTTCTAATGTATATTTGGTTACAACTTAGAAACAGCCTTTTCAGGGTATTGACACCATATACAGAGGATGGACTGTTTGGTGGAATGACTTTATCAATAAAAGTGAGACTTTCAAATGCCTTTATTATAATTTCACTGCTGGATATTGACTATAATTCATATCACATTATGCAATTATCAATTTCAGAAACATCTGGAGCCTCACACACCTATTAGTATATCATCGCCAACTAAGTCGTGAACAGAGGAAGTAATACAATCACTTTTGTTAATGTTCTCATGCGACAGGCAGAGGCAGTCAATATTAGACCTGGTAAAACACATCTAGTTCTAGATGAAATCTGAGGGGAGATGCAGCAACAAGAAAGCAGCACCGACTGAGCATGCTCCTATTCAGGCAGAGACAGAAAGGGAGTGGACGTACTGTAGAAGCTGGCCATTACGTAGTTTTGGCAGCGATCACCAGTAAACTCATTGGGGCACCTGAGAGAAGAAACAAAAAACAATGGTAGAAAAAAAACAGAGAAAAAGAGAAGAGGTGAATATATGCTAGAAAGAAGCTCCTTCAGTGTCATTTGACTGAACTTGGTGAGTTCACCCTCAGGAACTGAGCCTTTGTCCTAATCATGGCTTCTGGACTCTGCTATTTCCCTGAAATGGCTAAGAATTTGGAAAAAATGCAGTTCTTGGGTTCCTATGATGAAAAGATCTGAGCATTTTAAGTGACTGCTCTCTTTCAAAGGGAGTCACTTAAAATTAAAATCTGATGTTTTATTGATTTCAATTTTCCATTTGAGAGCTTTGGTCAAAGACATTAGAAGGAAATGTTTTTGTGTTGGTTTGTCTGTCATTGATTGCCAACATCATGGGCCATCCTGATTGGCCATTCTTGCACATTTGTGACTTTGGAACCTATGTGGAAAGATAGCTAAACTAGATCATACCTAGTGGATTTATGCCCAGAGTAGATAAACCATAATTAGAACAAAAGGAATCAGTTACAACTGAGCTATAAAAGCACCAAGCGGCAGTGACTGTTGCTGTGATTTGGGGGAGAAAGCAAATTCAGATTATTTTAACATACTTTCTTGGGTTTGGACTTTCATGGGCACATTCTCAGTACATCTTGCTCCAGTGAATCCAGGTTGGCACCTAGAGGGCAAAAATGTGATAAGCAATAGAATGCTAAAGACACTGAACTTTTAGACTGGCATTTTTCCTCCTACAAAATAAGGAGATTTCCTAAAAACGACCTGGTACTGAACAAGATAAAGAAAAGAAAAGATACAACACCAAGCAAACCATGTCCCATGGAAACTGTGGGTTATTGATTTTTGTTGTTGTGTGCTTCAGTTTTCCAAAGATTAGTTAACTGAAATTTAATTGAGTGATCATGGTTGAAAGTTGAGTGGGTTGCAAGGATGGCATTTCTCATCTTCTCTTTATTATTTTCCTTATTATTTATTATTAAGTGATCTTGAGCTCTTTATGGTATGTGTGTCCAATTTTGTACTTATGTTAGAGTTATCTTCTAAATTTTCAGTTAAATTGTTAAACAATAGAAGTCAAGAACTTTCTTTTATACTCTGGTCATTACTGATAAGAAAAACTACAGTTCTTGCTTTTTTTTTTTATAAGACATTGTAAATTAAGTCTCATTTTTCATGTTGAAGGACAGATAGATATTTTATTAGTACAAATTTCTCTTAACCTGAGTGCTCTCTTTTCCATTCCAGACAAACTCAACACAAAGAAAATGTTATCAAATGATTTAGTACACATAATTCTTCCATTTCATGAAGAATGGCCTGTAAGATAAAATATTAGCAGTTCCAGATTTTTACCCCATGAGTATTTGAGCAGTGTAATTACAAACTTTAACAATACTATCAGTAAACTTAAACAAACATCTTATATTGATATAGCCACTTTGAACTCTTTGAAACACTTTTGTATAAGTTAGCTGATTATTTTTGGTTAGGACATAATGAAGATCTACTGAGAGAAATATGTGAATATGAACTATAACCTGCTTCAATAACAATATCAGAAAATTGCATGTGAAATTTCTCATATAATTTATTGTACAAAATAATTTCTAAAGAAAATAGAATTCTATTTGTTTGTGAACCAGAACTTTAAATTAATATAGGTATACCCTATAATTATGTAGGCAATTCCAAAATTAAGGATATATTCTATATTGATCATTTCATCTTACCCTATTTTATTCTTGATAAGAATTAAAATTCTTATACTGAGCACACAATAATCTACTTGTTTCCTGTAAAGAACATGATGTCAAATATATGAATACTCTGTGTGTGTGTTTGTTTGTGTGTGTGTGTGTGTCTACGTGTAAGAGTCAGAAATGGAGAGACAGAGAGAGGGAGAATCCATTTGGATAAGAAATACTTTTATTTAGCTGGGCACAGCGGCACAAAGCTGTATTTCCAGCTGCTGAGGAAGCTGAGGCAGGAGAATGGCAGGTTTGTGGGCAATCCCTCAGCAATTTATCAAGACTATGTCTCAAAATAAAGAAAGGTGGTGGTGTAGCTCAGTGTGCAAGGCCCTGGGTTCAACCCTGGTACCACAAAAAAAAAAAATTAAAAAAAGAAAAGAAAAAGAATCATGAGATGCACAAACAGTCGAGGAATTAGAAGAAATTCCTTAACAGAAGGAATACATTTATTAGGATATTGCCATTTAGGCATCTTGTGTGATTATAGAACACATGATACTATATAAACGGGGTCAAAACCTGACCACATTGATTTTCTAATTACTATAAACTTAACATACAAACATTATGGGATGGTGGTTTATCTATATTACAAGATAATACACAATGTGTAGTGCAGTAACACTAGAACTATTTGAGGTAGGCAAATCTTTTTTAGAACTGTCATTTATATCTGAACCAAAATTACCAAAATTATTTTGATCATGTTTATCTTAACTTAGGGATGAATTTTCTTAGTTATATCCTAGTGTTCCAAAGCCGTGTGTGTGTGTGTGTGTGTGTGTGTGTGTGTGTGTGTGTGTGTAAATTTATGCATACATAAAACCTTTTTTTTTTTTGGTAGTGGGGATTGAACCCAGGACCATTTTACCTCTGAGCTACACCCTCAGTCTTTTATATTTTGTGTTTTGAAACAGAGTCTTGCTAGGTTGCTAAGAGTCTCACTAAGTTTATAAGGCTGGTCTTGAACCTGTGATCATCCTGTTTCAGCCTACCAAGTATTGGGATTACAGGAATTTGCCACCATGTCTAGTTCCAAAACCCAATAGTGTGGTTCATGAACCAACAGCATTAGTATCTCTTAGTAGCTTGTTGGTAGAAATGCAGGATCTCAGGCCCCAGTCCATAACTATTGGGTAGAAATCTTTTAACAAGATTCCCAAGAGATCCCAACATATATTGAAGTTTAAGATGTAACAGACCCTGAAATGATAAGATGGAGGCTCAGGTCCTCTATCCTGGCACCAACATTGGCTTTATTGGGCCTCATTTTCCTTGGTGATAAAATGAGGGGATTTAACTAAGTGGTTGTCAAAGATATCTTCTACCATGGAGGTTCTGAGAATTGATGCTATCTTAACAGACTAGAATCCTTATTAGAAAACCCCAACATCATTTTTTATGAATGCATTACCAGTTAGGGACAAGTGAACTCAAGACATTCTAAAAATCAAATTGGTAGGCTGGGGATGTACCTCAGTGGTAGAGCACTTGCCTAGCATGTGCAAGGCTCTGGGCTTGATTTCTAGCACTTCAAAAAAACAAACAAAAAACAACCAAAAAAAGAGTTTATTAAAATCAGGGGTGTGTGTGTGTGTGTGTGTGTGTGTGTGTGTGTGTGTGTGTGTGTGTGTTGCTGGGGACTGAACAACCTAGGGGCATTCTACCTCTGAGTTATAACCCCATCTCCTCCCTCTCTTCTTCTTTCCCTTCCTCCCTCCCTTTCTTCCCTTTTTCTTTCATCTATTTATCTATCTATCATCAACTATCTATTTTTTTGTGGTACTGAACCCAGGGGCATTCTACCTCCAAGCTACATCCCCAGCCCCATTTTGTTTTAATATATATTTTGAAACAGGGTTTCACTAGGTTGATGAGAGTCTCACTACTTGCTGAGACTGTCCTCCAACCTGCTATCTTCCTGTCTCAGCCTCCCAAGTACGGGGATTACAGGCACGAGTCAACACTCGCTCCTTTATTTTTAAATCTTGAAACAGGGTCTCACTAAATTGTGGAGGGCCTCACTAAGTTGCTGAGACTGATCATGAACCTGCAATCCTCCTGTCTAAGCCTCCAAAGTACTGGGAATATAAGCATGTGCCACCACTCCTGGCTTTTAAAATCAGTTTGGATGGAATAGATTTTTCAGGCAATAATACAGGTAAAACAACTGAACTACCCAAACAATAAGAGTGTTCAGCAACAAAAGTCATTATGTAACTTTCACTGACATCTAGAATTGTTGACAAATTAGTTAGAAGTAGAAAATGATTGGGAGAGTTTCTGCATAAGCAAAATGTAGACTGTGCTGACTGCACAGAGAAAGCATGTGCAAATGGGACCCTTCTGACTTATAGCTTGGGTGAAATGCTATGGATTTATGGATTTATTTCTAGAAGAATGGGATGACTGGTTTCTGATCTATTTCCACTATTAGCATTGTATGTTAAGTATCCAATCTATCACTTTCCTGGAGGATGAGAATATGGTAAATTTAATCTGGTTTTGAACAAGATGCTTTGGCAAGTGTTTCCATCGTTTGTTTCATTAATCAGATTAGAAAATGTAGCTATTTTTTTAAATCGTATTTCCTCTTAACAAGATAGTTTTTATTCTGTATTTTTTGTGTATTGTGAATTTTATATCATATTGGGGTATAGTGCAGAAAAATACATTTACACAGCTCTTGGTGCCCTCCCTACCAGGTCCCTCCCCCCTTCTATACCCTCCCCATGCATGATTTTGAGATTGGAATTGGTAGTTGTTTATAAAGAATGAAAATTCAGGTTTTGTCTAAACTTGTGTCTTTTTTCCAACTCAACCATCCTTGGCCTCTACCAAATTTTTGTTCTCAGTACTGGGGATTGAACCACCCAGTGGCATTCTACCTCTGGACTACATTCCCTAGCCTTTTTTTTTTTTTTTTTTGTGGTACTGGGGATAGAACCCAGGGGCATTCTACCTCCGAGCTACACCCTCAGCCCTATTTTTTATTCTTTATTTTGAAACAGGGTCTCACTAAGATGCGGAGTGCCTCACTAGGTAGCTGAGGCTGGCCCCAAACCCGGATCCTCCGGTCTCAGCCTCCCAAATGCTGGGATTACAAGCGTGCACCACCACGCCCGGCTCCCCTAGCCTTTTTTATTTTTTATTTTGAAACAGGTCTTGTTAAGTTGCTAAGTGTCTCAATAATTGGCTGAGGCTATCCCAAACCTTTGATCCCCAGTCTCAGCCTCCCAAGTACTGAGATTACAGATATGCACCAAAATACCTGTGTACATTTGTTAATTTAACCTGAGATCAGATTGCATTGTCTGATGAAGAACTGTATGAAAAGAAACTTTGATCTATAAACTGATTTGCCAAGTACAGGGCAATCTCAAACATCTGCCTTTTATCTTTATAGTTTATGACAGACTATCCTCTGTGGACTCCCAAATAATTTTTTATACTAAATGCTCTCCTTACAGATTTTATTTATTTATTTATTTATTTATTTATTTATTTATTTATTTATTTATTTATTTATTTACTTACTTGTTATGGTACTGGGGATTGAACCCAGGGCATCCTACCTTCGAGCTACATCCCCAGCCCTATTTTTTTTATTCTTTATTTTGAAACAGGGTTTCACTAAGATACAGAGGGCCTCACTAAGTAGCTGGGGCTAGCCGCAAACTTATGATCCTCCTGTCTCAGCCTACCAAGTACTGGGATTACAAGTGTGTGTCATCATACCTGACTGAAATAATTTCATTTAAAAAATTCATATTAAGATAGGCAACGAAGTGAGTACCTAGTATTGTATCTAGCCTTTCATGATGATCCAAAGCTTTACATTAGTTGCAAGACAGTATTGTTCTTTCATCCATTAAGTTGGTTCCTAGTAATTAAGTTCTCTATAACCTTTTAAGTTATGGCTATTTTAGGGGTACTAGTAATTACATTCATTGGTTTAATTAAGTTGGCAAACAAAATAACAACTCATTATGACAACTATTTTAATAATAATACACTGACATGCCTACTCTGTAGTCAATCGTAGATACATGTATTTTGAGAATCAGCTTAATGTTTGGGGTATTTCTATATTCTGATTAAAGAAATTGCTTCTCTTTTTACCATGGAGGCTCTACACATATCATAGACCCCAAGAAACTTCTGTTCATATTGGGTTAACTAATTTTATAAATCATTTATTGCTTGTAGTCAATTGATAAACCACCCTTACAAATCATTTCTCTTTTATTGATTTTTATGGTATCATTTACATTTGGCCTTTCCTTGAGCAGGTAAAGAGATGTAGGCAAAGTCAACAGCTGATGCCCCTCTGTCTTTAGTCATCACTCCACAGTAAAATATTTGGAATTTTAAAAATACCTGGTCAAAAAAGAAGAGTTCCTGTGATCTGTTTACTCTTCCTCAATATTAGTGGTGGCATTTTCTTTTATAATGTACAGAATCTGAAATTATTTACTTAGTATCTATGTTCACAAATATAAAGTGATGGAAATGTCAATAAATATCTTTTGAGAAGTATGGGTTGGTTTGTGTTAGATGTCAAGATTTTTTACTGTCACTCTATAAACTTAAGCCAGCAGTGTCTACACCAGCTCTAAAGGTGCTGCTGTTCTGCTATTCTGCTGTATCATATTGCAAACATTGACTTTTCTCACCCCTGAGCTGGCTCAGTGTTCTGGCCAGAATTCACCCACTCACTGGCTGAGTATCTGTGTCTTAGATTATTCCCCTCCCCCCCCAGTGTATTGTTACTATTAGTCTGCATTTTTCCAAGATGAATCTTATTCTGTTATCAACCTATAAGTGACATTTCTTGAAGTTTGTATATGCTTTTCAAATTTGTGTTTTATAGAAATGTTCTATCATCTGCAAAAGACATTTATGTCCTCAAGAGACTGTCCTCCTCAATGTCATTAAAGAAAGTATGAAAGATAAAATGTTCTAATAATGTTTCCTTCAGAGCCATCAGCTGGTATGTCTGTCTGTCTGTCTGTCTGTCTGTCTCTCTCTCTCTCTTTATGGTGATCCTGGGACTAGTTTTCAACCCAGGAGATAACAGGATACAAGTAATGGCCTTGCTGGACTCAGGGGTAGATATCTAGGGGGAAAAAACAACAACTAAGTTTTCCTGGCTTTCAAATGTTGTATTTCAGTGTCTGAGACATATGATCCCAGTGATGAGGGTGGCAGTGTTCATGGATGAGCCCTTCTGTATTTGAACCTGGCACCCTTCACGAGACTCTGTTTGCACAGCTTGCTCTGAAATGCTCAGCTGCAGACTGAAACCCTTGCCAGTGTTTACTCAACAAAATGCATCCTTACACTGAGGTCAAACCATCTCGTCAGACATGGGATCAATCCACATCCGGCATGTCTCCAAGTCACTGGGACACAGTGACACACTGACTGCTAATTTGTGGTGGGGGTGGGGTCTTCTTATCTGGAGGATTCTGGTCCTCCTTTCCTCAGTGTGAAGATTCAGAGGAGCTTTTCTATTCTATCTACTCCACCTGCCTCATTTATAAAGAAGTGTCTAAATATTTTCTTTTTACTTAACTATTCAACATAAATATTTTAAAATAGTGTATTTTATTTAAAATAGACCATATTTATTTTAAAAAACACTGTCGACACTCTTCCCTCCCACAGAGCCTCTGCCTCTGACTAGTTTGGGTCCCCATTATCCATCCCCTTAGCTCTCTAATACCCTCCACAGCACTCAGCACATCAATAATTTATAATTGAATCAATTACTTGAAACATGATTGTTATACACAATAGCCTATAGTCTCCATGAGGCAGATCACTGTGGTTTTCCGCATCCCTTTTTTCTTAGTGTGAGCACAGAGCTGCCTCACGGGAGTTCAATAAATCCATATGGCTGCCTTGCTAATTTTATGAGAAAAAAGGAAGTGAGCTATTTGGAACATTTAGTCAATGTACCTGATTCCAGGCAAAACTGCACCTAATCTGGTTCTTACAAGAACAAAAGAACTTTCTTAATCCACTTTGGAGTGTTCATAAATACTTAGTAAACACATAGCAGGATTCTATATATGTGAGTGCTCTGCCTGGCCTTTTGAGATAAAAAAAACTGGCCCTCCCTGTCTCAGTCTGTCATTGTCATTATTTTCCTTGTTAGAATGGAGTGGTGGTCCAAGTAGGCCTGTCACTGTGGGGATTTCACAGAAGAGATAACTGCAACCTCCATGCTACCTGGTGTACTGGGAGGACTTCATAAATGATAGCTGTGTTTATAAAGTTTTCTCTAACTTATTCCAGTCTTTTCTTTCCCTTATTAAATTTTATTACCTGAATAATCAGCATTGTATCATTTGGAATATATTCACTACCACTGCTTTTAGATGTTTCATTTTCTTAATCAGTCTAAGTTCCTAGGGACCAAATATGATACTTTATATTTTCTCTGTGTTATCAAAAATGTGTGACATATAGCTAGTCTATAAACAAATGTTAATTAAAATTTCATTTACCGAGTTTAATTTATAGCACATTATTGTGACTTCATCTCCTGAAGTTATATATTTTTCATTAACTGTCTCTATCTCTTTTAATAATGCATAATCTAACATGGGCCTATATCATTTATAGATATTAATTTACAAAATCATAAAAGTCCATTTGAAGGCACCTCCTATGTTTCCAATTATAGCTTGCTTGAAAACTCTTGGTTTTGCATACAAGAAAGTAAAATTATAGTAAATAGTAAAATTATAGTAAATTGTCAACCTAAAAGTTATAAAGTGAACTGGTGGCCTCACCAAATCAAATAAAAACTGCCAGTGTTAGATAAAATGAAAAATTTTGAATTAGACATGATCACACCATCTATGAGGACAGATAAATATACAGACACAGATAAATATATAGACACAGATATGTGTCTATAGAGATAATGTAATACTACCAGTTACTTTTTATTACATGGAGAAAAATTCTTGCTTCCCAGAGTTAAAATACTTTAACAGAAATGAATTCATTTAATTTTACTGATTCTCCGGGAAAAAAAAAATAGAGAAACTATTAACTTCATGTTATAAAGATATTGTCTAGAGAGTAGAAGTGAAAGATTGTTTATAGAAATTGGTGGTTAAAACTCTAATCCCTGCACAAAGAAGCTACATCTGTCCACTGGACAATATAAACATGGCCTGATATAAAAATGATTTTTAGATTTAAAAATGTTTTCTAAAATAGTCTCTACTGATGCTGTCCTGAAAAACACACACAAGAAGGGAAGGAAATAAGAAAATCTGTGTGTGTGTGTGTGTGTGTGTGTGTGTGTGTGTGTGTGTGTGTATGTTTTACTAGAGATTGAACCCAGGGGCACATGCCTCTGAGCTATACCCCCATCCCTATTTCTTTTTTAATTTTGAAATAGAGTCTCACTGAGTTACCATGTGCTGATCTCAAACCTGTCATCCTCCTGTCTAAGCCTCCCAAGTACTGAAATACACTGAGTCACTGCACCTGGCTGGACAATCAACTTTATGTTCAAATTATCTAGTTTCTTTGAACCACATGACTATATATAGCATCAGAGAATAAAAATTGGAAAGATCCTTGCTCATCTTTATATAATCAGGAAGAGTAACTATTTTTTTTTTCCCTTGGGATAAATTTTAAATCACTATAGAGAGAAGAGAAATACAAAATCTGAGAACTCTGGCTGAAATCCCCACACTGTCCCCAGGGAGAAGTCCAAGAATCCAGCAAAGCTTTCCTCAGAGAGGTGTTTCACTGTGACATGGTTAATCCATTTGGAACACCCTGTTCTGAGCAGAGGGACAAAAGAGATTTGCTGTAAGATCTTCAACTCCCAAGAAGACAACAGTAGATTAGGTGACCAGAGAAACTACTTGGGAACTTTCCTGTTTGCAGTGTTTCTGATTTTGAATGACGTGGCTCATGCCTCAGCAATGCTTCCCTTCACACAGCTGGGCCATATGGAAACAATGAACCTGCCTCATGGACAGGACATGATGAGTCAAGCAGCATTTTTACATTTTCTGTATCTATTCAAGTGATTTGGTAAACAGTATATTATCATAAGACAAGGCATGACTTTGCTTAAATTCTGAGTACTGATTATTTTTAATGTTATAGATGTTTTTAATATAGAGATTTTTTTGGAAAATTACTTTCACTTAACAAAATATAAATAAAGACCTGAACTATTTTGGACATTAAATATATTCCAATTCTTCTTTTAAGGTACTGGCTTATTTTAATGCACTAATAAAATTATGATTTAAAAAGAGAAAAAAAATGTCAAAATCATAGATGACAAAGATTTTTTTCCAAAAAGATCTTATAGTAATTTATATCACTTTCCTAAAAGACTAATTACAGGACAAGGAAGGGAGGGAGGAAGGGAGGGAAGCAATTTGTTGAAAATTAGAAAGGAAACATGACCCACTACACAGTTTGTGGGATGCAAAGTATTCAGTCATAGTTTTGCTGCTTTAATAATTATTAGAGAAGTAACAAACACTTCACTTTAAGATTTAAAAAAAATATATAAGCAAGTCTTTTTTTCTAGGTTGGGCTTAAAATTTTGTGGGTGAACAAAAATTAGAGTTGTTGGCACAATACCAAAATGCAACAAATGAACAGCACTATGTGATTGCATGTTTTGTTTAGGATATGGGAGGGTTACAAAATAGCTGAAGTTAATATGTGGAAAGTTAGCTGCACTGGTTCCTTAGAAGTATTCAGGAACTATCACATTGTGCTCACTTGGCTAGAAAATCCACACAAAGGCTATGATGAAAAGTGGTCATATTTCATTATTTTAATGAAAATATAGTGGCCTCAGATGCCTTGCTAGAGAAGTAATATATGAGACATCGATAATATGGGTACAATTGTTTAAATGGGATGAATTTAAGGAACTATAATTTAAATGCCTTTTCAAGGAGATTTATTAAAACACAATTACATTGTATGTCTCAGATTAGAAAAGAATAACAAGATTTCCTCATATAATAAAAAAATCTCGTATTTTACAGATTGTACTTTCCAGCTTCTGGTATTTTCTATTTTGATCTGAGAAAGTTTTATAGTAAGCTATAAAATTTCTTCATCCAAATTCTCTAAGATAAACATGGGTGTGTCATTTTTGCACTGCATTTATGGCAAACTGACAGAACCAAGGACTAAAACTGAGAGATTTTGATTGTTACACAGGCATACAGATTTCAATAATTTTAATGATCAAAAAGTGAATAATTTTTAAACAATAAACATAGCCATGTGAGATAATTCAGCTCTGAAAAGAATCCTTTCTTTTTTTCTACATACTCTTTCATTTTTATCCTGCTTTAAAATTTTGACAAGACTTTACCTATAATTTCACTTTGGCTCCTATTACCTACCTCCATGAAAGAGACATTTAGTAATTGAGATTAGAATTCCACACCCCTTATTCCTAGCCTTTACTCATTCTTACAGTTTCTATTAGCTTTTGTAAATAATCTGTCCTCATTGATAAAATCAGCTGTACACTCATCAAAACATGTCCCATTTTGGCTCTGTTTCTACTCTTTAAAAAGAAGAGTTTTGGGGGAATAGAAAGGAGTAATTCTGGAAGATTCTTGTTCAAAGCCATGATGTCCCATTGAGATATACCACAGAGAAGCCCATTCTGACAGCTTGAGGAGAGTAAAACATTTCCTACAAAATGGCATTTTTGTTTAGTGTTAGATTTTGAAACATATCTTTTAAGACGCACTTCATTACTAACAAGTATAATTAAAGCCTTTATAAAATTGGTACAATATTTACATTGATGAGGTGTACAAGGCCTTGTTAACCATTTCCTCTCATGCCTTCATCCTTTTGCCAATTGCTCTTTTTATTAGCTCAACTGCCTCTCTAACAGACTTGTCCTTCCTTGGAACCTTTCAGTCACATGCAATATTGTAATCAAGAGACAGTTTTTATTTTTCCTCCTTTTAGGACAAGCATCACTACTATTAGAACAATGTGCTGGCTGCACATTTCGAATTGTGAACTGCCTGCAAAATGCATTTGATGTTCTACAATACATTTTTAAAGGAACTGCTTTTAAAATACCCTGATTTGGGGACATGGCTATTGGTAAACAGCAAAATAAATGTTTATTTTTATTATTTCAATCAGATGTAATATATCTTTTACCAACATCAAATTTTGAGTCCACATGCTACCTATGGAATGAATATTGATAGCATACTTAAAGGCATGGCACAATAAACATGTGCATTTTAATGAGACCTACGAATTTTTACTATAAAATTTAAAATGTTTAATGTGCTAATATCACTGTTTTATGTTACCTGATGAGAGAGAATGTATTTGATAGTTCTCAATGATACACCAACTCCTCCATGTTATTGGGAAGAAAGGGACAATCTGGATATAACTTTAGATGACAGTAGTGCATGAAGGTACCCTACAGTCTAAACTGTAGTACTATATACACTGAATGCATTTCTCAATGATTTTTTCCCCCAAGTAATATCAACCTAAAGTTCATGATAACAATGGTTATGGAACAATAAGATAACCCTGAGTTTTTGACAGGTGTGCCAACAAGGGACCCTCTGCCCTTCTGCTTCTTTAAGTTGTGCTACTCAGATTCTGCAGGTGATCAATGAGGTAAGAGAGGAATATTATCTTACAGCTTCACTCATGTATTGGCTGATAAGGGTGTATCAATACTTATAACCCCCTATGATATTTGCACATCTCTGTTTTGTAATGAGAAAAGCAACATTATAAGTATGAAGGCCAAAAAAAAAAAAAAACCCAAAACAAAACAAAACAAATAAACAAACAAACAAAAAACCTCCAACAAAATCCAAAAGCTAGGACTAAAATACACACACAAACAAAAAATACCCCATTCATACTGAAAAGAGCAAAACAATTCTGGATATAACAGAGGAGATGAAATGTTGTGAATATTTAAAAATGTTCTACAAATAAAACAGTATCATTCAGCGGGATGCAACAGAATTGGAAAAGGAAGTGACCATCCACATCCACATCATGAGACGTGGAGTCATGAATACAAACCACAGAGAGGACTGGTTTTCTTACTTGCACAAATATCTTGAGGGATTTGAAAGGTCTTTCACCATGAAGCACTCGCCCCCGTTCACACAGAAAGTTTTCTCCTTTTCTGCACATTTTACAAGATGGCTTGTCCCGGTGGTAGATGTGGATGTAGCTGGATAGGAGATAAATAAAGGGAGAAGTTCACATCTATTTTAGACCCCTCCTAAAGCTGCCTTTAATCCTAAATTATTTTAAAAGGAAGAGTACCTATAAAATACAGTATATTTCACCAGAGTTTCAAATTTTATAATAGCAAAAAAGTTAAGTGCTTTCTGGGTGTAAGTATGTAAATTATAAAAGATGCAATTATAGAGTTGATTTATTTAATTATAATTAAATAGAAAAAAGGATCAACATTTTTATAATCAGTATTATATCTTTTAAGGTAGTTGCAATAAAGAAGTTCTACTTTCATTAAGTAAAATTAATTTTCCAGGAAGTCTCAAAGGTAGGATATCAAATCCTGTCAGCAAAACTCAATTTCGATGTCAACTTTTTGATGACAATAATTGATAAAATTATTTACTTCAGAAATTATGTTTTATGTGCATGCCAACATTATGTTTTTAGATAATAAATAAGAAAGAAAAATTAAGGCAGCTTAAGTGTTCCAAATGAAAAAATAATACATTATTAACTAAATGTATATTAACATATAGATCAGAAACCATTCTCTTTGCAACTTCTATTCTACTCTAATTTCTATACTGAAGGTAGAATGTTTGACTGCCGAACTACTTTGTGGAAATGGAAAGACAGTCTAATATCCTACAAATGTAGATTAAAGCATTACACAATTTATTAGCAATATAGAAACAGATTTTATGTCTTGTTTCCAATATCTTTATATTCTTTATGCAATTTATATTCATTTCTCAAATTATACCACAAATCTCAGCCCTGAGGCTCAAAAGGCAGTTAGCATCAGGACCATTGGTCTCTGTGAACATCATGGGCAGTGTTCAGTCCCAACCAGAAAAAGCTCCAATTTTTTTTTTTTTTTTTTTGACTGGGGATTGAACACAGAGGCATTCTACATCTAAGCTACATCCCCACCCCTTCTTATGCTTCATTTTGAAACGAGGTTTCTCTAAGTTGCTGAGGCTAGCCTTAAGCCTTAAACCTGTGGCCCTACTGTCTTGGTCTCTCAAGCACTGAGATTACAGGTGTGTACCACAGGACACCATGGCCACCACCACACCCAGCCGGAAAAAGTCTACTTCACATAGTGTTTACCACTGATAGTATCAGGATGAGAGGCAAAGCCAATAGTGAGCCAGAGATGATTCTAATCACTCTTTCAGGAAATGCAAAGTCCACCTTTAGAAAAACATTTTTTCTTATCCATTGACTCATTTCTATACACTTTCATTTCTTGTCTTTCTTATCAACTTATTTTGTTATTTGCATGTGAGTGACGGGTGCTCTTGTTTACATTTACTTGACCTATCATATATAATTTTCTATTTTATTTTGCCTGTCTTTTTCATTTCTTTCAAGAGTCCATGCTGTGTTGTGACTTTTAACCCAATTTGTTCTCTTCTTGATTTTCATTTCACTTGATCAGGATACTCAGCGTCTGATTGTTCAGATTCTTAAATATTCATAGCCTTTCTTGTCTAAGGCATGTTTGTGGACTCTTGCCACTGCATGGCATTCAACATGAGGAAGTCTAAATAACTTGCACTTAGGAGACAGACTTAGTTCAAGTCCCTTTTCTTACTGGTTTTGTGTCCTGAGACATCCCACTGCTCAACTTTCCCATTAAGAACACAGGGGTAATGGTAGTTTCAAAGGATTTTAGAAGAGAGTATAAGTAATCTAGGTAAATAGATTGGTATAAAACTGGCATCTAATGAATAATAGCAAATATTAATGTGTAGGTAGGGAAAATTCTTCATTATGATATGATTACAATGCATCAATAAAAGTATACTAAAAAGAACTGGGTCGATTGTGTGTGTGTGTGTGTGTGTGTGTGTGTGTGTGTGTGTGTGTGTAGCTGCAAATGGAACCTAGGGCCTCATGCATGCTAGGCAAGTACTCTACCACTGAGCTACATCTCCAATCCAGGTCAATTTTTTAATTACTCCAACCAAAACTCCTTTTTCTTTCTTTCTTTCTTTTTTTTTTTTTTTTTTTTTTTTTTTTTTTTTTTTTTTTTTTTTTTTTTTTTTGCGAAACTGGGAGCATTCTACCTCTGAGCTATACCCCCAGCCCTATTTTTTGAAACAGGGTCTCACTAAGTTGCAGAGGGCCTCACTAAATAGCCGGATCCTCCTGTCTCAACCTCCCAAGTACTGGAATTACAATTGTGTGCCACCATGCCCAGCTAAAACTCCTTTTCAAAATGCATTTCAAGATATCTTTTACATGTCTATAAATAAAACAAAAGGAATGAGGAAGCATGAGGAGAGAGATGATTTTAGTATTATCAACTTTATCAAAATGTAGAGAATTTAATTTTCATCTTTTGGTCTATAAAACCATAGAGTAGATAACATTCCTAGCCACCACATAGCACATCATTTTAACATATTATATCTTCATGTGAAAAACTGTTTACATAGGTGCTATATGTTAACATTTTCACCCATGACAACTGCATTTAAAAGATGTTAGGAAGAAGGTTGCCTTAACTGCTGCAAGTTTTGTGCTTGATACTGTTGACTGCTGACAGCATTCCATGTGGTGACAAATTGGGCTGGGTATCCTCTCTGTCCCATGTGACCGCACTAAAGGACCACTTGCAGCTTGCTGTCACCATGCTGTCCTGCAGAGGGATGCTGAACTACAGGTAGACATTAGGGGTGCCTGAATCCCTGACAGGCGGCAAAGGATTTTCTTTCTCCCAACTGAGCTGCAGACTTTGTACAGGCTCTTTTTAGCACAAATCCTATAGCTTTTACTAAAAACAAAGCCAACTCCTCCCATGTACACACTCTACATAAATTGTAAACTAACAATAAAAATTAGCTCTGAAAGAAGAGACAGATTGATCACCTTTATTTCTTAGACTTACTGATCTAGTGAGATTATTAAAAAAAAAAAACACTGAAAAATACACATCAAAGCTAGAAATGACTTTTTTGACATTAAAAAATATTTCTTCTGAAATGGTTATCTTTTTATAATGCAACCCTGAAGCACCTTGCTCTGACATTCTGTTGAAAAATTCTTAGATCAGTATTTGAAAGTAGTAATGGGACATTGGATAGTAAAATAATTCTTAGAGGAAATGAAGTAGCAATTATCTCACACAGTCATGGACTATTGCTCTTAGCACTTTTATCCCTGAGTAGCAGTGAGATTAAAAAAAAAAAAATCACAAATTGTAAAGCAGCAATGAATTCCCAGGTGGTGGGAAGTGTGAACTGACTAAATACAGCTGCTCTGAGCCAAGAGCCAAAGTTAAGAGTAAGCTATAATTGTCAGAAGAACTCAGGACCTCAGGACAGGGATGGTGCTATACACACTCCAGATCCTACTCTCCTTAGTTGAACTCAGTGTGCTATCAGTCCCAAGCAAGTCTACAAATTTTGCAGTCATATCATTTCTCTTTGGCTTTCACACATGGTATTACTAAGTCAGTTTCCATTTGATGATTCTGCCAGAAAACAATGAAATAGACAAAGAGGTATTATACCAGATTATGCAAACACCATTCTTTCTGGGGGATCTAGAAGAGTTTCTTAGAGGTAAAGTGAAAGATTTTGTGGGTAGAACACATTCCAATATATAAAAGATGATCCCCCAGTAGTTGTTCTGAGGAGGTAAAAGATATTTCACTCATTCGGTGCTTAATAAACCCTGTCTCCCTCTGCTTTGTGAGTAGTTTATTGTAATTTTGGTGTTATCTTCTAATATATGCTAAATGAATGCAATTGAAAAAAACACTGCTACGTGTGGTGGCACATGCCTGTAATCTTAGTAGTTGGGAGGCTGAGACAGAAAGATCATGAGTTCAAGGTAGCCTCAGCAACTAAGTAAAACTCTGTTTCAAAATAAAATAGGGCTGGGCATGTAGGTTGAAGGTAAAATGCCCCCCTGGGTTAGACCCTCAGCTCCACAAAATAAATGAAATAAAAACTCTTCTAAATATGAGTCCATTATTTTTATGTTTGCCAGTTATATGAATTCTTCATCTTAAACATGCTTTTCTTTGTAGTTCAGAGATTACAATATTATAAAAAAGAAAGATTAAATAAAGTAGCAACTTATTACCAAATAATGCACTTTGTAATGTTTTACTCTAGACCTAGCTGCCTTAGCAACATAGGTCAGGACTAGTGATCACCAGGGGAAGGCTGGCAGTTCTCTGACTCAGTTGAGAATTTGGAAGTTAAGATCACTAGTTAGAAACTGCAAAAATCCTTTGCCATACAATAGGACTCCATCCTTTTTCTTCCCTCCCTCTTCCTTCTCTATAGCCTGGCTCCCTCCCTTTCTCCTATCCTTCTCCCTCCATTATTTACTATTATGTGCAAGAAATAATGGTAACAAATGAAGTGACTGGAGTTAGAAATTCTACAAACATTATCAACTTTCCCCAAAAGGAAATGTTTGTAGATAAGATGCAATGAAAAGAATACTGAAGCCACCGATCCTGAGAAGTAGCAAATGCAAGTCTCAGGTGTGCTAATAACTAGCTGTGTGATTCCTACCCAACTGCCTGCCCCTGTGTACCCAGCAGTGAAATGAAGACACCATAGGGTCTTCACTCTTGTGAAGTTTGTTGAAATGCTTTGCTGCAGAACGCATGCAGATGCATTATACTGTCACTATTATTAGTGGCATAAACATTGCACAAATAAAATAAAAAATACGTCTAGACCCTGAAATTTCATAAAAGCAAGCCTCAAGGGTTGCTTGTTAGGAAAGAATTCTGCAAAATGTGAAGAGAGATGGCCTCATTTTGGCAATCACTGAATAACTGTAAAACATTAAGTAAATATCAGAAATCTACCTTAACTTTATTGTCACTGCTTGTCAGTATAACCACTAAATTTGCTTTTAAAATAAAACTGAAGAACGATTTAAGATAAAGAAAACTAGTATCTTTGTGCATATGTGTGTGCATGCAAGCATGGTGTGTGTGTGTGTGTGTGTGTGTGTGTGTGTGTGTGTGTGTGTGTGTGTGTTTGTGTGTATGTGAGAGACTGGGGATTGAACCTAAAGGGGTTCTACTTCTGAGCAACACTCCCAGCCCCCCTTTTTTGAGATTTTGAAATAGGGTCTCACTATGTTGCTGAGGCTGGCCTCAAACCTGTAATACTCCTGTCTTAGTTTCCCAAGTACTAGGATTACAGGCATGTGTCACCATCCTGGCTAGAAAACTAGTATCTTCCATACATGATTATTTCCTATTTCAAGACCTACAGAATTATGTAATATTTCTGTCTGAATTTCCAACTTACATGAATTACCTACAGTACTGTATGTTATTATAACAGTTTAAAAACTATAAAGTATTTTAATGTAGTGTGATGTCCATAAACTTTGTTTATAACTTAACATTCTGAAAATCACAGTATCACACCTTTTGTAAAATACAGTACAAAAATCTGAATAATAATTGAGAGTTCTTTACTTATTTTTATTTCTCCATGGGACCACATAGCATTTTCTGCATTGTGCCATTTTTTTTTTTTCTGCTCAACACAGGCTAAAAATGAAAATAATGCTAAAAGGATAGCTTGCTTCCTTGTTTGTTTTAAATGGCATTCTCCTTATCAGTGAATTAGACAGTACCAATAGATCAAAACCATTACATAAATATAAATTGCTGATAATTCTCCTTATTCTTTTTTGACAATTAGCAGGAATGAGCATGGGAAAACAGTATACACTCAATGGAGAAATCATTAGATTTTGTCTTTCCTGAGTAAAGAGTTTTTAGGACAATCCCTTTTTCTTTCCTTTCCTTCTTTCCTTTCCTTTTCTTCTTTCTCCCTTCCTTTCCTTTCCTTTTCTCCTTCCTTCCTTCCTTCCTTCCTTCCTTCCTTCCTTCCTTCCTGCCTGCCTGCCTGCCTGCCTGCCTGCCTGCCTTCCTTCCTTCCTTCCTTCCTTCCTTCCTTCCTTCCTTCCTTCCTCCCTCCCTCTAGGGATTGAATCCAGGGGCCTCTACTACAGCCTTTTTTATTTTTTACTTTGGGACAGAGTTTCACCAGGCTGACCTGGAACCTGGAATACTCCTGCCTCAGCCTCCCACCAGTTATTACAGGCATGCATTACCACCCTGGCTTTTGGGACAATTCTTAATGATTTATTTACAGAAAACTAACTAAATATGCAGTTTTCTCAATGAAATACACAAATTTGAACATTTTTAATATTCTAATATTAAGTAGCCCACTACTACAAATTATAGAATTTTTTAACCTTACCTGTGATATCTTCAATGCCTATGTATTTAGAAATCTGCATGCTTTCTTGATTTTGGATTTCCCAGTTTAAAAATAAAAATCTAAAACTATTATTCTTGTTCAGAATAAAGCTTCTATGTGCTCAGGCACTAAAAGCACTTTTCCTGGTGGGAAGAACATTTAGGTAGCTCCTAAATGGGAAGCTGGAAGCTCTGAAGCAGAGGTCAAGTGGGAGAGGTCACAAACCTCATGTGGCTGCTCTAGATGCCAAAGGAAGGAGAGACGCAGTCATTAGTTTTCCAAAGGGAAAGTCAGAGCCAGACTCAGAATTGCTGAAGCACCATTACACTGGGTTGGCATTCCCCCCCGCCCCCCTGCAGTAGTAACTCAATCCTTTGCTGCATAGCAAATGAGTACTTGAAGAAAAAAAAAATGACAGGAGGAGATAAAAGACATCCTTCCAGACTTATAGGTTACCAGAGTCAGTACTGTATCTGAAAGCAATAACCCATGTCTCTTGACCTCTCCTTTATTGAGCTCTGCTAAAGAAACTAGAAACAAGTGCTTGCCTGGAATGCATGAAGCCCTAGGCTCCATTCCCAGCATCTCAGCTATCCTGAGACTATACATGCAACCAGATTTTTCAAAAGTAAGATTAGGGCATCTGACTTCATGGTCCTTAGGGCTGGCCTAATCAGCTGGAAGCACTTTGAAATTTGCAGACTACCTACAAAGTGGCAGTTTATCCCAAGGACAAGATGACACCAAATGCCAATGGAGATTTACTTGTTTAACTGATGAACTTGGGTTTTGGCACCATTTAAATACATATAGAATGGTGGGATTAGAAAGGACCATAGAACATTTTATAATTTATTCTATATTTTAAAAGAGGATACAATCATTTCCAAAGAAGAGTTCTTCAGCCTTTAATAAAATACCCCTAGCTAATAATTCATAACTGCACAGGGGAAGGACAAGTGAGTTAGGGAATGCTTGTTTTTGTTTTATGAAATTGTGTACAGGGGCTGAAGGAGGTTAAGAAGACTGCTTTTGAATACCTCTCTCCTTTACAAGCTCTCTGGGTGGACTCTGCTATGATTTCTTCCTTCTTCAGCAGAATGAAAAGTAACTTTGGGTGGTTTTCCTCATAAAACAAAATTATAATTTTTGTTTTAACACTGATGTCATCTGTAGCTAAATAGAATGCATATTTGAAGTTTCTAGCAGTTGCTGAAAAATGATTTGGTGTCACTAGTGATATCTTTAGAAAAATAAGACTGTCAGGAAGGTTATTTTTCAAATATACAAGTAGCTGGTTTTTTTTTTTTTTTTCCTGACAATGCATTTTATTCATGATATAGTCTTACCCTACTGCATCTTAGAAAGCAACATCACACTCTCACAAATGTCTTAGGAATGTTACAACTTTTCCAAAGGAGGGGAAAGTATCTTTGGATAATTGATAGGGTAGAGTTAAATAAGAAAGCTACATTTTCTTTGTCACAAAGCTAGACATTTTTTCTTAGCTAGGAAGTCAACTTTAGAAATAGAATTTTGCTATATAATTTCTACTGCTGACTGACAGTTTCATATGAGTACAAAATTTCCATAGCCAGAAGTCCACACACTTTCAAGTGGTCTCTTGAATCTCTTTCCATCCATACCTATTCTAAAGGAGTACAGTCCATCTAGCCTGCAAGGCCAATATTAGCAGTCTATCTGACTGGTCTAATTTTATATATTTATAGATCTCACCTGACTAAATGGTGAAAGTACATGTTCTACTGGGATCAGTTTGGTTGGGAGAAAGTCATGTCAATGTAGGAAATGTTAACTTGTCACTGTCTCAGTTAGTCAAAAGTTTTGAACACCAAAGAAGCCAAAACAAAAAAGACTGAACTCCTAACAATGATCAAGGATTCAGTTATTCACCCAGTTCCTGAAATTACCATGTGACATTTAATAAGATAGGTTAATTTATTCACCAATTAAAATACCTTCAGAAATGAAGTTAGATGAAAGGTCAAAAGAAAGAAACTATGAAGCAAATTCACTATTTAACAAACTGAACAACAATCATGACATATCAAAAAATAAAAGCCATATGGTAATTTCAAAAGATACGGAATCAACATCGATGAAATTAAGTCCATTTCTATAAAACTATCTATAAAGCATTCTTGTCCCTCAAACAAAACCTGAATTTAATCTAATATACACATACAAGTATGAATATTCAGAAAGTAAATTAGGTCAAAGGAATAAATTCATAGATGCTACAGAGGGATGCGATGAGTGAGTCCCAGACAATGCACTATTCTATAGGCCAAATAACCCAGTTCCAACAATAACAACAACAAAATCAAAAGGGGAAAAAGAGATGGAGAGTTACAGCTACAAAGAACAAAAGGAGGAAAAAAATCCTAAATACAGGACATAACAAGATTTAAGAAAGATATCAGCCACTCACAGTGTGTGAGCCTTATTTGGATACAGACTCAAACTGTTATAGATGTATATTTATGAGTGGAAAACTGATTACTTTCTAAATAGTAATACTAAGGAATTGTCATCAATTTTTTGTGTGTCAAATATATCATGGCTATGTTTAAAATTGAAGAGTTCTGATCTCTTAGAGATATAGAATGAAATATGAGCATATTAACCGACAAGATGTCTAGGATTTGCCACAAAATCGTTAAGAGGGAAGGGAAGTGACTGTCATTATACTATTCTTTGTATTTCTATATGTAAGTTTATATATAATACATGTTTTACCATATATGATATAAATATAAATTCATATGCATAAATAATATATTATATACTAATATTTTAATATATAATTTTATTTTGTTGCTGGAGGCTGAACCCAGGGACATTCTGCCTCCAGGATAAAACCCTAGCCCTTTTTATTTTTTATTTTGAAAAAAGAGTCTTGCTAAGTTGCTGAGGCTGGCCTCAAACTTGTAATCCTCCTGTCTCAGCCTCCCAAGTACTGGGGCAACTGGTGTATGCCACCACACCTGGCTTAAATATGTTTTCATATATATATTTTTAACTTTAAAATACAAATATTGATATTAGGCTTTTCAAAGCATGTGTTCAAAATGTAGAATTAGAATGATTTAGCTAACCCCCTAAATCATGCCTAATGTTACAACTCTTAGGGAGATTTTTTTATGAATGTTAAGAATGAGCCAAGGAAGGTGACCATCAGTACTATTATTTAACATTTAACTGAAAATTCTACGAATGCTGTAAGGCAGAAATTAAAAAAAAATAAACCTACTGTGATACTATGATACAACTTTAATAAACAAGTAGATAAAAAGATGATATTATTAGATTTGAAGATGATATAATTAGATACCAGTATTAGCTAGCAACAAATGTCAATGAAATAAAGGGATGTTTACAGTAGCAACAAAAGTATAAATCATTTATGTCAGTCAAAACTGAATTGAAATGTGCAGAATAGAAAATATTTTAAAAGGGTGACATATTAAAAAGGTGAATTAGGATTCTGTGAAAAAAAAAGACACACTGTTAAAGGGAAAAGGAAATAAATTTGTAGAGGTAGGAAAGAAAATGTCACATTCAGTGAACATTAGCAGTTGAGTTTCACTAGAACATGGATTATAAATAAAGAGAAGTTAATGGTGATATAAAATAATGAGGCATCCATATGACAACAGTCCTTGACACCTGGGATGGAGTTAATGTTTAATACACAGACCATGGAGCAGGATCATGAATAAAATTGATGGTCTATTATTTAGCCTTTGGAAGGGTAGAAAATGGAGATGAGACCAGTGAAGATGTTATTCCAAACATCTAGATGAGAGAAGAAGAGTGTCCAACAGCAAAATAATGACACAAAAGGATAGGGATTGTAATCAAGAAATAGTCCTACTTTGTATTTATGTACATGAACATTAGACAAGAGCTGAATGCTGGAGCTCATTTATACTTCACACCTTGTATTACACCTCTTCCTGAGACATTCAAACCACTTAATGTTTTCTCATCACTCTTTACACAATCAAGGAAACATCCACAACGTGAGTAGTCAGAGGAATTGAGGCCCAATCTCAATATTCAATACTCATCAGTCAAATCCACAAGTCTAGTACAGCCAAGACGACACTACTGATGCTTTTCTAGCTTGACTTTAACACGTATCTATTGATATAAAGGATCCCATTAATAATAGACAGTGCTGGGGCTGGAGTGTAGCTGAGTGGCAGAGCATGTGATTAGCATGCACAAGGCCCTGGGTTCCATCCCCAGGACACACACACACACACACACACACACACACACACACACACACACAGAGATGGTATCTTGTTGGCCTGAAACTATTAATTTGTTATACAGATGATTAAGTCAGTGATATTTCTGTGTGTAAGAAAGCATCTTCATAATATAAAATGATTTCTGATGAATATTTTAAATAATTAAACTTTCGGTGCTTGGCATCCAGGAGCCGCAATGTAAGTGTCACATAAATGGTTCTATTCTAGGAAATACACACAATCCTCCAACCACTTAGGTATTAAGCCAGGCTTCTTTGAACAGTGGCTCTAAACAGTGGCAAGAAGTTTGAGTAATATTCCTTAGAATGTTGTCCTTGAAGCTCCAAATGCACCTCTCTGAATCCTCAGACTGCAAACCACTACATACCATTTAGGTAAATTACTACAATTCAGTGTTTCTGTGATGGTTGTGGACATAAATAGCCAGTTTCTATTTCTGCAAGCACAACATATTCCTCAC
>PVLC010014364.1:0-39380 GCA_004027655.1 Graphiurus murinus
TTTTTTTTTTTTTTTTTTTTTTTTTTTTTTTTTTTTTTTTTTTTTTTTTTTGTGGTACTGGGGATTGAGCCCAGGGACATTCTACCTCAGAGCTATACCCCCAACCCTATTTTTTATTCTTTATTTTGAAACAGGGTCTAACTAAGTTGGGGAGTGACTCACTAGGTAGCTGAGACTGGCCACGAACCAGGATCCTCTGATCTCAGCCTCCCAAATGCTGGGATTACAAGCATGCACCACCACGCCCAGCTCTCTCCATTTTTCTTGTACTGAAGTTTTGCCCTAGGTAGAAAGGTTCTCCTTGGCATGGACTAATCTACTTTTTGTGTTCTTGTTCCTCCTTGACTCCACTCATCCTAGAGTCTAGCATAGTCATGAGTTACACAATAGGGGATGCAATTATACCTGTTGGTTAATGATGAATAGGTTTTAGAGTTGTGCATCCTTTTCTCTGAATTAGAGCTTTCACAAGTCCAAACTTACTGCTGACCCTGATGCAGTGAACTGTGGAAAATCAGGCTGAGTGAATCTATCCAACTAGGTCAACTCTGCCCAGGAGAGATGGAGTGCATGTCTCTTGTGATTAACCTGAACACATCTCAGGAAGGCATGTACCCTACTCTCCAAGGGGACTATAGTTCAATCTGATGATCAGATGAAGGATGAGGGCATGGAAAGTTAAGAGGAGGAAAACCACTACCAAAGAAGAGCTCTGTGGATGTACCTTAGGACTAAAATGAAGTCAGAGCTCACGGGGGTGAATTAAGTCAAAGGAATCTGTGTTTTCTCTAGAGCCAATAAGCAATAGCTCACACTGAGCCAAGAAACTCACTGATACTTCTTGGGCAAGCAGCACCTAGAAGGTGATAAGCCCTTTACATCAAGAGTCTTTGGTCAGAGTTCTGAGTTTCCTGGCCCCATTCATAGCTAAAGCCCTGGATTCTCACATCTCATTTTCACCTTTACTTCTTCTCTGTTCCTTTGGATGACTGTTCTTGTTTCTAGTTCCAGTACCAGCTCTCTGGAATCTAAAAACAAATATGACTTCTCTGATGTGACCCTCAGCTCCTCTCTTCAAAATGGTTTTATAGGATAAGCAGTGTAGCAGAATGTAAAGAGCAGGGGCTTTGGAATCAGTAGATCTGGACTTGAATCTCACTTGGACAAGCAGCTCAACTTCCCTACTCATGCCCCTGTTCCTTCCTTTCTTTTTTCTTTCTTTCCCTCTCTCTTTTTCTTTCTTTATTTCTTTCTTTCTTCCTTTCTTTCTCTTTTTTCTTTCTTTTTATTTCTTTGTACTAGGAATGGAACTCAAGGGCTTTCTACTATTCTACTGAGCTATGTCTACTATTCTACTGAGCTATGTCCCCAGCCCTTTGTTGTTGTTGTTAAACAGGGTCTCACTAAGTTACTGAGGTTCTTAAGGATAGCATTGAACCTGTGATCCTCCTGCCTCAGCCTCCTGAGTATTAGGATTACAGGCATACAGCACTGCTCTGGGAGAGCCTCTGGTTCTTTAAGGGTTTAAGAATATCTTTCTTATAGGATAGTTTTGTGTATTAGCTGAGATAAATAATATTAGTAGCTATTTTCAGTATCATTCACTCTCTATCACTGTCAGCATAAGTTCCCTAGGTAAATGCCTTTCCCCATCCAGCTTTAGTCCCAGAAAGTCAACAGTATCTTCCCAGTTATCCCTCGTGAGGAATAAATTGGACAGAAAATTCTTGTTTGGGTTATTATTGATTTCTTTAAAAGTACCACCTTGCTCTTCACAGGAAGGTTTTGAAAACTTGAGCACTACTATACTCCTCAGTGAACACTCCCATTCACCTTGGGTCTCCTGAATGTAAGATAAGGTACCATACCCTAGGGTAGTCATGAGAAGGACAAAGATGAAAGTCGGAGATTGAGAGAGATCCAGTGGCTGCTCCCTTCCTACTGTTTAAATGATAGCCTGGAGAGTCTTCCCTGGCAGTCCCCCAGATTTCTGGTGCTAAATTGCAATCCCTTAGAAAATCAACACATAGGGGGGCATTAATCATTCTCTTCCTCAGAGACAAAATGTTTTCTTCACTGATCCTGGGCAAAAAGCCCTCCTAGAAATGATATATGGTGATGCCTTTCAATTTTCTTCTCATGATAACAATTTTCCATCCAAGGGTCCAGCTTGTATCCTGGCATTTCTCCCCATAATTTACCATGGCATTCAAAAATCTTACATGTCAGTTAACTCCAAAGATGTATCTATAGAGAGAAACTGAGGCTCAGAAAGGGAATAGGGCATGACTAAGAGAAAGAGCTGTCAGAGCCAAACTCAATCCAGATGCCAGTCCCACCAGAAAAAGGACACCCATGTTTGTTGGTGTGTGTGTGTGTGTGTGTGTGTGTGTGTTTGTTTTGTTTTCTGCAGTGCTAAGTAATGCACACAGGGCCTTGTGGCAAGTGCTTACCACTGAGTTATATTCCTCAACTCAACCACGTATTTTCAGTACAACAATACCATATTTCAGCAACTACCAGATAATTGTTCAGAGACCAAGCTTTAAGGATCACCTTATCATGTTCTTTGGAATTCTGAGCAGGTTACATTTTTTGCTCCTCAAAGTACAACCCTCAGACCAGCAGTCTCAATAGCACCTGAGACTTCTTGGAACTGAAGGATCTCACCCTGACCCAGACCTCCTGAATCAGAGAAGCTTGATAACTTAGTAAGTGATAACCAAGTGACCCTGTAGCTTGTCTGAACTCACACAGTTGGTTAGAAGATACAACACTCGAGTCTTATAAAAAGATCACATAGCCCAATGTCTCCCAACCCTTTAAACCAGATTTATTCTTCCCAGTATTTAATCTAATTTCTCCTGATTCAGTTAAAGACTATTTACTTTGATCCTGCCACATACATAGTGCTTCCTCTTTAAAACTCACTCACTTTGCCCTTCACACACATATCTCCTAGGAGAAAATCAGTTCAACGCCACTAACCTCAAGCCCACCACATTTGAATAGGAGGTGGTAAACAAGAGTGTGGTATGTTCACTCTCTTGAGAGAAGGGGCAAAAAGAGTCAGCCTGTGAATCATGAGCACCCTGTGATAATAATCATCTGGGTCTCTGTCTCCCAGCAACAGAGAGCATGGGGAATAATTATAGGCTCTTGCTCTCATATTGCATTCAACAATTTTCTGAGCACATCCACACCCTAGTAAGCCTTCCAACCATCTCACAAGGAGGGAAGAACAAGAATTATAATCATAATTATAATTATAATGAGGCTCAGAAAGGCTAAATGATTTTTCCAAAGTCACAAAACTAGTGAGCAGTCAGGCTGGGACCAGAACCTCAACCGGATATTTTTTTCCCAGGCTTCCTCTCACACACACTGGAAAAGAAAGCTCAGAATGGGTTGTGCCTTAAGCTATTATTAGAAATTCTTTGATCATCAATTGGTGCTTTAATGGGAATGAGCTGGCAGTCAGTTAAAAACAAGAATGGTGAGCAAGCTCACTATCATGGGGAAGTATGGGGAAGGATAAGATGGAGAAAGAGCAAAAGAGGATAATTCCAAGGACAAATATCTTCCACTGAAGACTAAATGAGGAGCCAACACATATGCCAGCTCTTTTTGCCTCTGGTTCTAGACCAGGTGCTCCTAGGGGATAAGAAGTTTGTCTCCAATGGCAAGCACCCTGCTGGGCACAAGGTAAATTCTCATACAGGTTTGATGAATGAATGAATGATTATGCGTTCAAGCTAACCCTTGATCTTGCCTTTAATAAGACTCACTGTCACATCTTTGGTTTTCTCTCCCCTTTCATCCTCTCCAATGCCCCAGTAACCTGGGTCAGTGTGAGGGCTCCTAATTAAGAAGAGAATTACAGCCCAATAAAAGTCTCATCCTAGCCCAGAAAACAATATCAGCCCCTCAGGTCCTGAGACTGCAGTTTTCAGTCGAGCCAACCCAAACAGTTCTATTGCCCATTCCCCTAACACACATTAGATTCGACATTGCTCCCAGCAGAAGAATTTCTTGTTTCAAAACAAAAGCAAAACAAAACAAAATCAATACAGATTTTTAGCCATCTAATTTAATAAACTTGCCCAAAATGATAGCCTCTAGGCCTAGTTCTGACTAATCTAGGATGTATCTGAGATACCCAAATATACCAAGTAGTGTTCATATCCCCAACCCCCACTTTTCTGTCCCCAACATCATCATTCTGATCCCTTCCTTTATCTCCTCTGCCTGAGCTTCTATACATCTCTTAATAACTTTCCTCCCAGGCTCCAGGCTCTCTGCCTTCCAGTCTTTCCTACAGCTGGTCTAGACATTTCCCTCTCCCTATGGCATCTAAGATCCTTGCCCACTTCTCCTGATTGATTTCTCACTACTCTTCCCAATAATCCTACAGATCAATGGAGGATGCCTTATAAGCACATGAACTCCCCACATCTGGCCCTTTGCTCATACTAGCCTCTCTGCCTAGAGTGCCTGTCCCTGTTTCTTCACCAGAACCAGCCATCTTTCAAGGCATACTTCCTCTGGGAATACTTCAGAGGCCCCATACTTCCTCCTCTATAATCTCTAAGTATTTTATTCATATCTTGATAATGTATAATTTCTGCTTACTTATCTCTTTCCCTCATTGTAAACTCATCTAAGAGTGTTAGTCAACCTTTTAACATCATTGAATAACCCATGCCTACCATAATATCTCTTCTAGGCACACAAAAGTGTGTTTATCTGCACTGAAAAAGCTATCAAAGGTTATCCAAATCTCTTGAGAACTAAGGAGCTATTGACTAAGGCAATTTACATGCTGCATACTAGTAACAGCTACTGAGAGTAAAGAATGCCTACATAAGGATATGTAAATCATTAAAAATTTTTATAATGCAATATATCAATTTATTTCAACATATTATATGCAAACTCATTGATTTGGCCATTCTCCTTTTAGAGTCCTATGCCTCTTCTCACATATGCGCACTGAGAAACAAGCTTTAAGAATTTTTAGTACAGCTTTGTTTATAAATAGCAAAAAATAATTGAATACAAATCAAGTGTGCATTAATAAGAGCACAACTTGCCAGGCGTGGTGGCGCACACTTGTAATTCCCGCATTTGGGAGACTGAGACTGGAGGATCTGGGTTCGCAGCCAGCCTCAGCTGCTTAGTGAGGCCCTCTGCAACTTAGACCCTGTTTCAAAATAAAAGATAAAAAATAGAGCTGGGGCTATAGCTTGGAGGTAGAATGCCCCCAGGACCCATCCCCAGTACAGCAAAAATAAAAATAAAAAAAATAAGAGCACAAGTTAAATGAATAATAGTATGCATTAATACTGTTCAATTACTGCTCTAGTTTAGGTCTGGAATGTTCCCAAAGGCTCATGTGTTAAAAGCTTGGTCCTCAGCTTTGTACTGTGGGCAGATGGTGGAACCATAGAGGTAGAGCCTAGTGGAAGGAAGTTGGGAACATGCTCTTAAAGAGTATATTGGGACATTTACCTCTTACTGACTCTATTTTTGCTCCTGGATGCCATAAGGTAAACAGCTTTCCCCACCATATGTTCCTACAGCCTCAGAAGCAACAAGGCCAACCAACTGTAGACTGAGACCTCCAAAATTATGAGCCAAATAAGTCTTATCTCTTTACAAATTGATTACCTCAGGTATTTTGTTATAGTAGCACAAAACTGACTAAGACAGTTACCAATAAGCATGAAATAGGCCCCTAAATACTGTATTAGTACTATTTTCCATTACTATAATGGAATTCCTGAGGCTGGGTACTTTATAAATAAAAGAGGTTTAGTTCACAATTTGGGAGGTATAAAGTCAAATACCATGGTGCTGGCTTTGGCTAGGATCTTGTAATAGATGGAATCATGGCAGCAGTGTGTTAAAAAGGAAAGAATCACATGGTGAGACAGGAAGCCAGAGGGACCAGGCCTGTTTTGATTTGGGTGCTTTGTTTTTGCTTTTGCTTTGTTCAGTTTGGTTTAGTTTGGTACTGAAGATTGAACCCAGGTGTATTCCACTTCTGATCTATACCCCTTGCCTGTTTTTATTTTTATTTTGAAACAGTGTCATGTTAAGTTGGTAAGGGTATCACAAAGTTGCCTCAAACCTGCAGTCCTCTTGTCTCAGCCTCTCAAGTACTAGGATTACAGTCTTGCACCACTGTGCCCAGGCCAGGCCTGTTCTTGTGGCCCCTCAAGAGCTAACCAAGGTCCCATGAGAACTATATCAGTTTCATCAGAGGACAGAACCTCAATGACTTAATTACTTCCTACCAGGCCCCACCTTTTAAATGCCCCCCCCCCACCTCTCAACATTGCCACACTGGGATCAAGCTTCCAGCACACGAAAGCCTTGGGCATAGACACTCAAACCATTCCCAAACCATAGCATGTACTAATTTGGGAAGCTGTCTAAGATATGAAAATAAATTAGAAAAGCAAGTTGCAGCACAATGGAAAGCATACGAAACCATTAATAGTGGTTATCATTAGGACATAGAATTAGAGAATAATTTAATTCTGAACTCTATATATTTCCAATCATGTTTACTTCTACAGAAGCAACACATTTAAAATAAAATATATGCATCTTTGCCAGATGTTAAGAGTTATTAAATCTTTAATCATAAGAGTAATTTGGCACTATTGGCATACAAAAAAAGAAAAGAAAAAATTTCCAACAGTAGTGCCAAACAAATTAGAATTCAGTATATGATAAAGAATATATATTTTCTTTCAGACACACATAGTTTCTTTCAAGACAGGAGATAAAATAGTGATAGCACAGCCAGGAAGTTTGTTTGTTTGTTTGTTTGTTCGTTTGTTTGTTTGTGCATCGTAATCATATACCACGATGAGGTTCAGAGTAATAGAGACATACATACACATAGCACTTAGCGAGCCTCCCCCTAACTCCCACCCTGATCCCTCCCTTTCCCAAGCATGATATTGAGATTGGCATTGATAATTTTGTGTATGTACACGGTGTCCATTGAAGTGCTTCCTTCATTGAGTCTCCCTCCCTCAGGCTCCCTCCATCACTTCAATAGGGCTTCTCCTCCTTTTGTCTAGAGACCCTTTTGAATCCCAATTTCTCCCTAGCTTCCACATATGAGGAAAAACATCTGACTTTTCACTTTTTGTGACTGTCTAATCTCACTTAGCATAATATTCTCAAGCTCCATCCACTTTCCTGAAATTTCCTGCAAATGACATAATTTTGTTCTTCTTTATGACTGAGTAGAATTCCATTATGTATATCCCATAACTTTGTAATCCATTCATCTGTTGATGGAAACCTAGGCTGATTTGACTATTGTGAATTGTGCTGCTGTAAGCATAGATATGCATGTGTTACTATGGTAGTCTGGTTTCAATCCCTTTGGGTAGATACCTAGGAGTGGTATAGCTAGATCACATGGTTAATTCCATTTTCTTCATACTGATCTCCAAAATTACTGCACTAATTTGCATTCCCACCAACATTGTAACAGAGTTCCTATTTCCTCAAATTCTGTTATGGTCCATTACACTTTTACATGTTCATCTTCTTAGAGATGGGTGATCTTCGATTGAGAAACACACACACAGGCAAGGAGAGGGCTGCTTACCACTCTAACTTTATTAAGAATATAGCAACTATATAAGCAATTAGAGGTCTCACTTTGTTATTACAACAAATAAGTCTTTATGTGGAAATATAAAGGTAATTTCATGGGAAAAGTTTGGGGAATGAAGAACTAAATAAGTTTCACATGGTAATCTACAAGAGACACCAGACCTCTCAATATTTCTGCTAGGCAGAACTCCAAGTCACTAAGGCTCCAAGTTTTACTGAGTCCCATCTAAGGAATATCTCAAGCTATGCTCAAGGCCAGCCTTAGTTCACTAGCCTGTCAAAAAACACATTATAGGTCAGGGTCCCTTCACATACTCACCAGCATTTATTATTATTTATGTTTTTAATGATTACCATTCTAATTGGGGTTAGGCGAAATCTCAGGGTAGTTTTGATTTGCATCTCTCTGATTGATAATGATGTTGAACATTTTTTCATATATTTATTGTCTATTTGTATTTCTTCTTTTGTGAAGTTCATTTGCCCATTTTTATTAGTTTATTTTATTTTTATTGGTAAGTTTCTCGAACTCTTTGCATATTCTAGATATTAGTCCTCTATCAGAGGAGTAGCTGGCAAAGATCTTCTTTCATTCTGTTGGCTCTCTATTAAAGTTATTGATGGTTTCCTTTGCTGCACAGAAGCTTCCCACATAAAGCAACCCCACTTATTAATCCTCACTTTAATTTCTTGTGCCTTTGGTGCCTTATTGAGGAGTTTTTTTTTTACCAGTGTCTATATGTTGGAACATTGGTCCTATGCCCTCTTCTAGTAATGCAAAGTCTCTGGACTAATTTCCAGTCTTGAATCCATCTGGAGTTAACTTTTGTACAGAGTAAGAAGGTGGAATTTATTTCTGTTTTTCTACGTATGGATAACCAGTTTTGCCAACACCATTTGTTGAAAAGGCTATCTTTTCCCAGGGTATGTTTCTGGCCTTTTTGTCAAAAATCAATTGGCAGTATGTGTGCAGATTTGTTTCTGTGTCTTCTATTCTGTTCAATTGGTCTATGTGTCTGCTTTTGTGCCAATACCATGTTGTTTTTATTACTATGGCCCTGTAGTATAGTTTGAAGTCAGGTGTTGTGATGGTTCCTGCATGGTTCTTGCTGAAGGTTGTTTTGGCTATTCTGGGGCCTTAGTTGCTTCATATGATTTTTTTTTTTTTTTTTTTCGGTACTGGGTATTGAACTCAGGGGCATTCTACCTCTGAGCTATACCCTCAGCCCTATTTTTTATTCTTTATTTTGAAACCAAGTCTCACTAAGTTGCGGAGTGCCTCACTAAGTAGCTGAGGCTGGCCTCGAACCCGGATCCTCCGGTCTCAGCCTCCCGAATGCTGGGATTACAAGCGTGCGCCACCACGCCCGGCTGCTTCATATGAATTTTAGTACTGATTTTTCTAGATCTGTGAAGAATGATCATGATATTTTAATATGGATTGTAATGAATTTGTAGATAACTTTTAGTAGGATAGCCATTTTGATGATATTTGTTATTCCTATCCAAGAGCCTGGGAGATCTTTCCATCTTCTAAGATCTTCAATTTCTTTCTTTAGTGTTTTATAGTAAAATTCAAGAATTTTTAGTGAAATTACACAATAATTTCATTCTGAAGTCTATACATTTCCATACATTTTCACTTCTACAGAAGCAATATATTTCAAATAAAATACATGCATTTTTTAAATAAACAGAAGCCCACTCCATCTACTTCCAACTGTCCTTCTGGATGCTGTGGAAGATGTGTGTGGGGCTGTTCACAGGACAGAAAAGCCAGAACTTACTTCTCTGCAGGTGCTCCACAGAGCATGGCACTGACTGCTGCTCACTCCTGGCTGCCAATGACACCCCTCCTCAGCAGAGTAGCACAGGCAGGGAGGGGCATGTGGGTGGGAAGACTCTGACATCAAAAGCTGCCTCTGCCTCTCTGTATTTCCTTGCATGGCTGCCTTGTTGCACCCAAAATTAGAAAGAAAATTAAGTGTAGATATATCAATTAACTACAGAAATAGTCCCCCACCTTCACTTTCAGTGGCATCCTAGGTCCTGGCCAGGGTGCACAACAGTCAAGAATTCTGCAGACACAGGCTGGCCTATGCAAGAATGTCTGCAGAAAGCAGGTTGGAACATAGTTCCTTGGAAAGGAAAAGAACAGAAACAGTTGAATCAACTCTGTGAATTGGTATATTGCCTAATCTAATCTTTGTCTTTGGTTGAGTTTCCTTTATCTCTGAATTAAATGGTGGGAAAAGAGACCAGAGTGAGACTTCTGATTTCTTCTCATTAAATGACAGGACCTCAACCTGGCATCACCAATACTCTAGAAGCTAATAAGAGGACATTGAGTGTCTACTTCCCACTCACTCTGTAAGCTCTAGCATGTGTGTGTAAGCATGTGAACTGGACACAGAGGGCCTGAAACATACATCTGTAATAAATAAAAATAATTCTAATAATGCTATATTGTCCAATCTAATAATGTCATTATTATTATTATCTAATTAATAGTTCAATAACCATTACCTTCTTTACTGTGTCAAGTACTGTGCCAAATGCTTAGTATGCATTATCTCACTTAAAACAATCCTACACCAAGTACTATTGCTATCCCAGTTTTAAAATGAGAACATACTTGGGAGGCTGAGACAGGAGGATTTCAGGTTTGAGGCCAGTCTCAACAACTTGTGAGGCCTTCTGCAACTTAGTGAGATCCTGTTTCAAAAAAAGAATAAAAAATCAGGCTAGGGGTAGAGCTCTGAGTTAGAACGCCCCTGGTTCAATCCTCTGTACTACAAAAATAAAATAAAATGAAAACACTAATCTTAAATAACTTTCACAGCATCACTCAACTAGTAAATAGCAACATTAAGTGTGACTTCGCCCCATTGAACCACTATACTACAATGGCTTTTATAATAGAAACTTGAGATTCATGAAGAAAACACCAATGTAAAAGCAAAGTTTTAGACTAAGCACACAAATTTGCCTCCCCCTTAACATCTTATAAAACTATTGGAGAGATATTTGAAAAGAATTAAACCAATTAGCAGGAGAGCATTAGTCTGGTTTTTAACTAATATAAACTCCAGTGTCTGGTGTTTACCTAAGGTTCAGATCTCAGCTCTCTTTCATCCACCAGCTGCCTGACTTTAGACAAATTGTTAACATCTCTGGGCCTCAGTTTCCTCATCTTTAAAATGAATTGAGGATTAAAGAGTTAATATAATAAGTATGTTAATATAATAAGTATATTAATTTCCTATTGTTACTGCAACAAAATTACCACAAACTTAGTGGCTTAAAACAGCACAGTTTGCAGGGCGTGGTGGTGCACACTTATAATCCCAGTACTTGGGAGGCTGAGACTGGAGGATCCAGGTTCACGGCCAGCCTGGGCTCAATCTCCAGTACTGCAAAAAAAGAAAAAAAAAAGAGCATTTTTTTTATTATTATTTTATAGTTCTGGAGATCAGACTTCCTGAATACATCTCAATAGCCTAAAGTCAAGAACTGTGTTGGTTCTGGAGGCTCTAGGGAGAACCCACACCTTTGCCCCTTCCAGTTTCTAGAGGCCACTTGCAGTCCATCCTCAAAACCAGAATAGCATCACTCCAACTTCTGCTGTCCTTATCATACCATTTTCTGACTGAATCTCCTGTCTCATTTATTCCTTTATAAGTATTCATAGGTCAACATGAATATAATCCAAAATAATCCCATCATCTCAGAATCCTTCATCTATTTCTATCTGTGAACTCTCTTTTCTCCTATGAAGTAATATATTCACAGGTTCCAGGGATTATAATATGGATATCTTTGGGGCCATTATTCTGCCCATCCCAGTAAAATATTACACACATACACATATGCCACTAAAAATAAGAAAGATTACCCATGAACAAATCAGAACTTTTGGAGAATTCCTGAAAGATAGAAAATAAATGGGATCATAGGTGAGGGATTTAATCATAGCTCAAAATATGATAAGAAGATCATTGGAAATAGTTCCAGGGGAGCACCAACCTTAGAGTCAAAATATATAAGGGGTAGAAAGGACTGTGAGAACCTAAAAGGCTTTAATAGTACTAGCTCAGTCTGTGAGTCCTGCCACACCCCTATTTCTCCTAGGAGACTGCAGACAGCAGTTTACCCAGTGAGACTGAGGGTGTGATGTGACAGTGTGGGCTGAGGGGAGCCCTCCCTCACCAAAGCCACCAGTACAATAGCATTTCCTCCCTCTCCCCTGCCACAGTCACAAAAGCAGAAAATGTAATCTACGTTCGATGACTCCCAAACACACCATCATGTATAAAGATGAGCACTAGCGAAATCAGTCAGACTCAGAAAATCAAAGGTTGTATATTTTTTCTCATATGTGGAAACTAGAGAGAGACAAGGGGGAAAAAATGGACCTTATGAAAACAGAAGACCAGTAGAGAGATGGAGAAGGGGAGGGAGAGGGAAGATACTGGTGGGGAATGACACTGACCAAGTTATGTTATATATACGAGAAAAATATATCACAATAAATCTCATAGCTAGCCAAGGAGGGGTGACACATGCCTGTAATCCCAGTACTTGAGAGGTTGAAACAGGATGATCGTAGGTTTGAGGGCAGCTTCAACAGATCCTGTTTCAAAATTAAAAATTAAAATTAAAAAGAGCTGGAGGTATAGCTCAGAGGAAAGGTGCCCCTGGGTTCAATCCCCAGTGTTAAAATACATACATATATATTCCCTTAAATTATTCTCAAAGAGGAAACACATTAAAATTACAGACTATTTTAAAAATAGACCATAATAAAAATTCTAAATAGCAAAACTGGTTGGAAACTTCCAATATAGAATCAGAAAAAAGAAATCTACATCTTCAAATGCATTTGTTCCCAGTGCCACAAACACACACACACACACACACACACACACACACACACACACACACACAAACACACACACAAATAGCATCTAAAATCTAGATGGAGAGGAATAACAATAAATAAACTTATAAAGAAGTAAAAGACTGAGATTAATAATGTTTAAAAAAAAAAAAAAGCAGGCCTGGAGTACCCAGTATTTGGGAGCTGAAACAGGAAGATGGCAGATTTGAGGGCAGCCTCAGCAACTGAGCAAGACCTTCAGCAACTTAGCAAGCTTCTGTTCCAAAATAAAAAATAGGGCTGGGAATATAGCTTAAAGGTAGAATGCTACTAGGTTCAATCCCCAATACAAAAAAAAAAAGTTGAAAAAGTTAACATGGTTAGTAAAAATCAAAATTTGATTCCTTGAGAGAACTAATAAGCTGAAAAATCTCTAATAAATCTGATCAAGAAAAAATAACTCCAAAACTAGCATTAAAAAAATAGAAATAGGCCGGACGTGGTGGCACATGCTTGTAATCCCAGCATTTGGGAGGCTAAGACCAGAGGATCTGGGTTTGCAGCCAGTCTCAGCTACTTAGTGAGGCACTCCGCAACTTAATGAGACCCTGTTTCAAAATAAAGAATAAAAAATAGAAAAAATAGGGCTGGGGGTATAGCTCAGAGGTAGAATGCCCCTGAGTTCAATCCTCAGTACCATTAAAAAAAAAAAACAGTATTACGAAATAATAATGAAAACTAGATCCTACTGAGTAACACAGAAGAATATTAGTTATACTATATTTTGAATTTAAAGACTTAATATTATCAAGATATAAATGCAATTCAAAACCTTAAATTCCATTCATTTCCAAGGATTATTCCAACTGTATTTTTAATGGAATTCAAAAAGAATATAGATAGACTCAAAGATCTTTTCAAATCTTGAAGTTATAAATATCACCTTTGCATACCATTATTTTTCATAAAACTTCTATTTTCCTGCTAAAATTATGTCTACCTCTGAGCTAAACCCCCAGCTCTTTTTAATTTTTTGTTTTGAAATAGGGTCTCATTAAGCTGCTGATAGTCTGATTGCACTGCTGAGGCTTTCCCCCTTCCTAGAATCCTCCTGTCTCAGCCTCCCAAGTACTAGGATTACAGGTATGCACCACCACACCCAGCTCTGTGTTTCTTCTTTATTTCCAAAAGCAGTAATAGCAACTAGCTTTCTTTTCTGGGTTACATCTTCTATATAAGGAACAAAATCCACTATGTTAATGAGATAGATATAATATTTAATAGTCATTATATTTCTCACCCTCTGGGTAGAAGTATAAGGCATCTATCATTTCATTGTAATTCAGGTAACCCTGTATAAAGCAACTTCAGGTATAAGAGATGCCATTTATTTATGCACCACTAAGAAAGAAAAATCCTTGTCATTTAATCTATATATCCCAATTTCAGGGCAGATAAAACTAAAAATCAAATGTATCTTGGAATCAATGAAAGATGTTATTATCCCCACAGTACAGTTAAGAAGTTCAAAGATTTGAGTAATCGTTCCCATTAGTTTCTTCTGTACTCTAGCTTTGAAAATGCCCCGTGTGGATTATATTTTCTTTCCCACACCTACTCTACATTTAAGAGACAGTTTTTATTTGAGTTTGTTTGTTTGTTTTTAACCAAGCATATGATAAGAAGTACACCATACTTTCCCCATGTAAGTAAACATCAAACTTACTTGGATGACTCCACAAAAAACAGTCTCTGTTTTGAGAATCTGAGTCCCCTGCATTTCAAGGCAATTGTAATATTGCATATGACCTGAAAACAAGACTTCTCACTCAACTAGGATATGTTATATGCTAAAAAGAGCTTTCCCTTTTGTGGCAAACCTCTCAGTATTTGGGGGAGGCTAACTGGGAACACTTGAAAAGTAGCATTCTTTAGCAGAAAGGATACAGATCCAGCGGCCTTGTTCCAGTCCTGATCTTCTCTTTGGTCCACCAGGACTGGTGAGAACCAGCAGCTCTCTGCCCCTCAGCATGCCCTGCTTCACCTACTGAAGCAGGAATGGATCCTCCAGGACCTCTGTCCCAACCCTCATTACAAAGAGGAAACTGAGGTCCTGACACAACAAGTGACTAGCTACATTGCTTAATATAATAGTTTGGAGTCTATGGCCACATGAGAAAATTACAATAATATATAATTCATATTAAACATTTAATATTTTCTCTAAATATGCTACCAAATTCTATATAAACTCATTTATTATAACTATGCTTTAAAGAAAATGACTCAGAAAAGACTATAAAGAAATGTGCCAAAATGTAAAACTTGCTTTATTGATAGAGTGGACTTACTTTTACTTCCCTTTCACTGTGTGGAAGAATACATGGTTGTGCTTTGTCATTTGTACTCATGTTCTCTGGAAGGCTGCAGGTGCAGAAATATCTAACACCTCCACAGGAAAATTCAGCTCAGTGAATCTTTGCTTTATCTAAGCAATTTTATCAAAAGGATTTTTAAAATAATAATGCATTTAATTTTAAAAACTATGTAACTTATTTATTTATTTATTCATTCATTCATTTATTGCAGTACTGGGAGTCAAAGGTAGGGCCTTGAGCATGCTAGGCAAGCACTCTACCCCTGAGTTACTTCCCTAGCCCCCAAAACAATTTTCTTAAAAACTACTTTACTCCAATATCTGGAGCCTGGTAAAAACATATTAGTTTCTGAAGGATGTACAGATATTTGTATAAAAGTATGCCATAGCTACTTTCATTTGGGAATATATCTTGCTATTGAAAATATAAATCTGTCCTGCTTTTGTCATAAACAAATAAAAATATTAAAAGTAGAACCAGAATAATATCTCATTAGGAGTCACTTCCCAAACAACTTCTTGAGAACATTTTGCTTTGCTTTAATTCATTTGGTGGATAGTGTCTGAAAGACCTGCATCCTGATGCCAGTAAATGCAGTAAATAACTGTAAGACCTTGAGCAAGTTAATTATCTTCTCTAATCTTCAGTCCTCTCATCTGTACAGTGGGAATGATAATACTTAGCGGTACTATATGGAATAAATTTAAAAGGTTGATTTTTTTCAAGAACCTATCAAAGTATTCAAAATAGGATGTACTATAAGACAGAGAGTTGGGCACATTACCTCATGCCCCTCCCAATCCACAGGGTTCCTGAGGGAAACCTAAGGGCTGGGCAAGGTCTGGCAAAAGAACACCCACTGAGATCACAGATGCCAGTGCAGCCTGGACCACATGGAGCCCTCCTTTGTCTACACAGACTGGTGGTGCCTTCAAAGCTGACTGAGTAGCCTCTGTGGACCCCTTCTTGTCAGCCTGCAGTAGAATGTTTGACTTGACTCAGTGAATACTCCATTCCCTGGCCCAACAAAACAGGTTCAGCCATGAGCAATTGTAGCAGCACTCTTCCTACATGGAGTGAAGAGAATGAGGTGGCAGTGAGGGCTGCTGCGTCCTCCCACCCCAGTGACTCCACACAGGACAATGCACAGTCAAACACACAAATGCTGCTTCTCTTCCCCCTCTGTGCTCCTGCTTCTATTGATATGGAAAGGACTGTGGTGCTTATCCCAGGAAGGAGGGATAGTCCCCACTAATGGAGAGTAGAGAGGGGGGAAGAAGTGAGTCCTTTCCAGCTCTCACCTGGAACCAGCTCCAGAGTATAGCAGCCTTGTAGCTGATCTCTTGCTCCCTTCATGTCCATTGACTACACTGCAAACAAACCGCTCATCTGGTCATGCTGCTCCACTGCTGAAAGTGCTCAGGGTTCTCCCTGTGTACAGAATTAAGTTCAAGTTCTTTGGCATGGCACTCAGAGCCCTGGCTTTCCTTGTCAGCCTCATCTACCAATTTACCCCATATAGATCATGCTGTTTCATGCTATTCCACTCACTAGTTCTGTGACCCTCTGGGAGTCCATTAATTATTCTATGGTTTGGTTCCCTTATTTGCAAAGTAAAAATAATATAGCCTATCTCACAGGGGTTTTGAGATGGTCTTTATTAAATGCATGCATGCATGTGCAGTGCTTGGAACAGTGCCTAGCACATGGGAAGCACTTGAGACATGTTAACTATCATAATCACCACTGTCTTTATTACGCCATACTCCTGTTCATGTTTTTCCCTTTTCTTGGAATAACTTGCCTGCCCTTTTACATCAGAAAGCTTTTATTCAACCCTCTAGATTCAGTCCACAAGATTCAGTCCAATTTTGTCTTCTCCAAAAAGCCTTCCCTGAATTCCCTAAGGCTGGGCTAGTGACCCTTTTCCATGATGCAGAGTTTCCATTGTTACCTCTGTCATCAATGTTACCTCTGTCATAGCACTTAGCATACTCTAATATACTTGCCTATCACCTGTCTCCTTCGCCAATTGGGGGGTGGGGGGGCTCTTCAAGGGCAGACACTAACTCTTCTCTGTTCAGGCCCCCTCTGTTCAGGGCTGACTCTATGAGTATATTACCAAGGTCTTTTACTCCCTGGCTTCAACCTGGGTTCAGAATTAGCAATTGGAACAACTGGCGGGAGGCTGAAGATTGGAGGAGAAAAGGGTCACAATATTTATTTCTCCCACTTTCTACATCTCTTCTTCCATTTCCCCCATTTTGGCATTCTTTGTTTCCTCTATGACCACATTTCTTATCAGGTAGCCCCTAAATAGCTCTAACTTTCTACAAGGCTCCAAGACCACCATTTTCTCAAGCCTAGGAGTGACAATGGTTTCTGATATTGTTAATGCCTTTGCACACACTTTTACAAATAATCCCTTCATCAAAAAGTTGCTTCAACAGGTAAAACTTTCTCAATAAGACCCCAAAGGCACAAGCAATTCAAAGGAAGATCAATATATGGGATTGCATTTAACTGAAGAGATTATGTGCAGCAAAGGAAACTATAAAGAACCTCAACAGAGAACTGACAGAATGGGAGAAAATTTTTACCAACTACTCCTCCCATAGAGGACTAATATCTAGAATATACAGAGAACTCCAAGAAACTCACCGCTAAGAAAACTAATAACCCAATCAAAAAATGGGCAAGTGATCTAAATAGACACTTCACAAAAGAAGAAATACAAATGGCCAATAAATGTATGAGGAAATGTTCATCATTAGCAATCAGAGAGATGCAAATCAAAACTACCCTGAGATTTCATCTAATCCCAATTAGAATGGCAACCACTAAAAACACAAGCAACAACAAATGCTGGCAAGGGTGTGTAGAAGTAGGAATGCTAATGCTTTGTTGGTGGGATGGCAGATTAGTGCAACCACTTTGGAAAACAGTATGGAGGATCCTCAGAAGAATGGGAATGATCTTACCATATGACCCAGCAATACCATTTCTGGGTATCTACCCAAAACAATGGAAACCAAACTACCAGACTAATACATGTGTATCTATGTTTATAGTTGCACAATTCACAATTGCCAAACTATGGAATCAGTCAAGATGTCCATCAACAGATGAATGGATTATAAAACCATGGGATATGTACACAATGGAATTTTGCTCGGCCATAAAGAAGAACAAAATCATGTCATTTGCAGGGAAATGGATGGAACTGGAAAACATTATGTTAAGTGAGAGTAGTCAGTTACACAAAAAGTAAAAAATCAGATGTTCTCCCTAATATGTGGAAGCTAGGGAGAAAGTGGGTCTTAAGAGGGACTCTAGATGAAGGAGAAACCTTTGATGAGCAGAGAAGGCAACCTAACTGAAGGTTATGGGAGTGGGGAGGGAAACACCCTAATGCACATGATGTACATTCACAAACATATCAAAGTCAATCACTGAACTGAACATGAGAAGGAGGGAGGGAGGATGGAATGGGACAGGAATTGGGGAAGGATTAAATGAGAGATGTGTGCATGTATGCCTCTACCAGCTTGTACCTAACGGAGATGTATGATCACAATGCACCAATAAAAAATATTTTTTAAAAAAGTTGCTTCAAGCTGGGCATGGTGGTGCATGCCTGTAATCCCAGTACTTGGGAGGCTGAGATAGGAAGATGGCAAGTTCGCAGCCAGCCTCAGCTACTTTGTGAGGAAGATAGCAGATTTCACAGCCAGCCTCCACAACTTAATGAGACCTTGTTTCAAAATTTAAAAATTTTTAAAATAAGACTGGGAGCATAACTCAGAGGTAGAATGACCCTGGTTCAACCCTCAGTACCACACACACACACACAAAAAAAACAAGTTGCTTCAAAACTTTCAGCTGAGGAAAGGCATCCAAGTTCTACAGGTTGCTGGATTGATTCAAAGACTTACAGAGACACTGAGACAAGTTAATGTAATGGTATATAGCAATAGAATAAGGAGCCACACTGTCCTCTTGAGGCCCTGAATTCTGAACATACCTCCTGCTCTAAGGTCTTACTATGCCTAACTCCCCTGAGGTGAAGCCTTCTCTTTCAACCCTCCCTGCACTCCAGAACTGAGCTCACACGTGTTTTCCTCAGGATCACATGGCTTTCGATAAGTACCCCATTGTCTTGTTCTTACACCACCTTCAATGGCTAGGGGACAGAGAGGCAGGCCCTCACAACTGCTGGTGGTCTATAGAGCTGATACACCACTTGGGAAAGACAATTCACTGCAGCCATTGCCAGCTTAGTGTTTGTTTTCATCAAAGGAGGAGAGGACCGCTCACAGGCTGGATATGGACTCAGGTTTAAACCCAGAGATTCTACCAAGTTATCGATGAGACACAATAAATGAAATAGACCAATTTTCCCTTGTTATAAAGGGAGCTCACATTCCCTTGTGATTTCAGCAGTATCCTCTGTGGCTTTTCTTCCTGTGCAGACGAGTTTCCCATCTAAAGTCCTTCAAAGAGGACTCGCAGCTCAGCCTCCCATATTTGTTCCCAGCCTCGAACACCTGATGCATCAAGCTGCTATGAAAACCAAACTCTTGTGATTCCTTTGTGTCCTGATTCCATTAACATTTTTAAACTTGCTGTTACTAAATTTTGTATTCGTACACCTGTTCGCATATTTTATCTAGGAGGCAAACTGCCACAGAGTATTGACCCGGAAAATGAGAATCTGAAAACTAAAATACAAATTAAGAATCTGGATAAAGCTAAAAATAACTTCACTCCCTCCTCAAAGATGTTGGGGAGGAGGAAGTTGGTGCAGTCATGGCAGTTGGACTAGCTAACAGAAGTCCTCTCCAGCTTTACAAACCTTGAACTTCAAAGGGAAGTTTCATGCTTATAGACCCAGCACACTCACTGCCCGGTGCTGCCCCACCTTTTCCACTAGAGGTGGAGTTGGAGGCTGCTCCTAGACTCCTAGTGAAGCATCGTCCTCACCCAGTGTCTGTAGCTGGTTCTGTCCTGAGGCACGTGTGACAGTGTCTTCTAACATCTCTGTCAGTGCCCCACAACCAGGAACTATGTCTCTATATCTCTCCTGGCTTAGGCCCTAAACACAGTAGATTCTGAAAGAATAGTCTTCACACAAATGAAGGAGCATGGCTGCCTGTGCCTAATCCACATCCTAGTAGGCTTGCTAGCAGCTTCACAGTGGCAGATACAGGGAATTGGCTTGTCCAGGCTGCTCTTTCGTATTGTGCACAGAGGTTGCAAAGCTAAAATCACAACTTCCTGAACTTCTTGTTACCTGGATTGTGACTGCAATTTAGTTTCTCTAATCAGATACTCTGGTCAGAACTGAGTGCATGAGGAAAGAGATCGTGGGGAATTTATTATTTCAGGTAGATCACTGTTGAATTAACTTGGTTCCAGAGCCAAGAGCCATGGCAGCAACTTCCAGATGGTGCAGCTTCCTGATTTTAGCAAAGGCAGCAACTCCACAGTGTGATTTGGGGGATCCATTTCTGGAAGCTCAATTTAGATTTTGTTTCTACAGCCCTCCTAGCAATTCTGTGAGCCATAAATTCTTTTTCATATGTCCCTTTCTGCTTATCCAAGGTAGAATGGATCCTGTTACTTCTCTCTCTCTCTTTTTTTTTTTTAGATAAAAGGATACTGACGAGTCCCAGAGGAATTAATCCAAATTGCTAAAGTTTAAGGAAAATAAAGTTAACTGAAAATTATATTGAAATTTGAATAACATCTTTAAAAATACATTGCCTTGTACTCTTTTTTCTTTTTTTTATTGGTGTATGATAATCATACATCTTAATGAGGTACAGGATGGTAGAGGCATACATGCAGACATCATTCATGTAGCCCTTCCCCAATTCCTACCCCATTCCCTCTCCTCTCCCTCATGTTCACCTTAGTGATTGACTTTGATATGATTGTAAATATACATCATCTGCAGTAGGGTGTTTCCCTCTTCTCTCCTTCCATCTCCCTCAGTTAAGTCACCTTCTTTACTCATCTAGGTTTCTCCTCCTTTGTCTAGTGTCCCTCCTATGTCCCATTTTCTCCCTAGCTTCAGCATATTAGGGAGAACATCCAAATTTTTACTTTTTGTGACTGACTAATCTCACTGAGCATAGTGTTCTCCAGTTCCATCCATTTCCCTGTAAATGACACAATTTTGTTCTTCTTTATGGCTGAATAAAATTCCATTGTGTACATATCCTATAGTTTTGTAATCCATTAATCTGTTGACGGACATCTTGGCTGGTTCCATAGTTTGGCAATTGTGAATTGTGCAGCTATAAACATAGATATGCATGCATTAGTCTGATAGATTGGTTTCCATTCTTTTGAGTAGATACCCAGAAGTGGTATTGCTGGGTCATATGGTAGGCTCCTTCCCATTCTTCTGAGGATCCTCCATACTGTTTTCCAAAGTGGTTGCACTAATTTTCAATCTCACCAACAAATTATACACCATGACCAAGTCGAATTCATCCCAGGGATGCAAGGCTGGTTCAACATATGAAAAACAATCCATGTAATTCACCACATAAACAGAATCAAAGACAAAAATCACATGATCATTTCAATAGACACTGAAAAAGCATTCGACAAAATCCAACACACCTTCATGCTAAAAGCACTTCAGAGAATCAGAATAGAAGGAATATACCTCAACATGATAAAGGCAATATACAATAGGCCCACAGCCAACATCATATTAAATGGGGGAAAACTTCGAGAGTTCCCCCTAAAAACAGGAACAAGGATGTCCAATACCACCATTCCTTTTCGATACAGTACTTGAGACTCTAGCCAGAACAATAAGACAAAAGAAGGAAATCAAAGAAGTACAAACAGGAAAAGAAGAACTAAAACTATCCCTTTTTGCAGATGACATGATAGTATACTTAGAAGACCCAACAAACTCCACCAAAAGGATCCTGTTATTTCTACTATAAACCCTGATTGACCCTTCACAGCCTCAGACTGCTTGCTCCTGGCTTTGCATCTTTTGTGTGTGTGTGTGTGTGTGTGTGTGTGTGTGTGTGTGTGTGTACATGCATGTATGTGTGTTTGTGTGTAACTGGGGATTGAACTCAGGAGCATTCTACCTCCAAGCTACACCTTCAGCCCTATTTTTTACTCTTTATTTTGAAACACGGTCTCACAAAGTTGTGGAGGGCCTAAGTAGCTGAGGCTGGCGGCAAACCTGCAATCCTCCTGTCTTAGTCCCCTTAGTACTAGGATTACAAGCAGGCACCACCATGCCCAGCTTTGACTTTGCACCTTTTAAAGTTATTCTCCAGACTAGAACTCCTATATTCCATCACAGCTCAGTTTACCTAAGCTAGATAAGGGACTCATTCTGCTTCAGGCCCTGGGCTAGATGCTGGAATTATTGACATGAGCAGACGCCTGCCCTTCTGGAGTATACAGTATAATGAAGCAATTAGTTGTCTACTCAATTGATCAGACAGAAAATCTGAGAAACTTTAAGTGGGAGATACCTACCTTTCTGAAAGGTTTTAAATGGGAGATACTGATGCTTCAAGATCACCTGGAAGTCAGCTCTTCTCTGTACCACAAGTTCTCAATGGACAATACTTGGTGCATATTCTGGAAAGTAAACCAAAGACCAGCAGTGTTTTAAGAGGTGATGGATCATTAAATTCACTATGAACAACAACAAGAAAAAGAAAAACATTCCTTACCAAAGTCAGACTGACTTCTATAATGACAGAAAAAACACACAGGAGCCCCACCAATGCTATCCTGTTTCTCCATAATAAAGCCTTTCATTCATTGCTTACAAAAGTGCAAGTGGCAATCACAATGTTACCCCCAGGTGACTCTGGGGAAGAGAATGCTGTTTGTTTTGGAAATTCTGAGGACTTTATACCCTCCATTAATCCCTCCATGCAGCCTGAGCTACAGGCACATCTGACCATCCTCATCCCTTTGACATGACCTGTCCTGCCTCCCTGTGCCTTCCTCACTCTAATCCTCCATGCTGCTTTTCTGCCTCATCAAAATCCTGCCCATCCTCCAAGTCTCAGCTACATGCCACCTGCCTGACAACACCTTCAATCAATCACTACAGACAGGATTAATTTGTTCCGCATCTGTACTATAAGCCCTTGACATTTACAGATTTTAACATTCTCTATTTTGACCATTTTTAAACCACCTTAACGGTCCAAGATATGGACAAATTTGGAATTTTTTGAGAACAGAATTTGAATCATAACTGCACACAAGAAAATGTAACCAAGCTAAGACAGTGGTAAAAAGGTTTGGTATAAATGAGACCCTGAAGGATAAAGAGGACAGAAAATGATGGAGCTTCCCATTTCTACCTTTGTCTTTATCCCACCTTAATAGAGAAGAAGGGACTGGTAGGATCTGGAATCTTATTCCAGAACCCCCACAGAAGGGTCTAGGGGCAGCAAGAGGAATAGGTCAAGCCCTCTAATAAGGGAAGAGAAAAGCCGGGGTGGGGGCAAGCACTAGGGGAACAGGATGGAGGCACTGCTAGTTAGAGGCCAGGACTCAGGCACCAGCTGTCATGTAGGAGCTGGGGGTCTTAGGACCTGAGACCTGACCATACTCAGAAGCCATGCATATTTATTTCCATTGTCCTTTGTTACAATTACTGATGGAGACTGATAGAGTCCTAGTATTTCCACTATGTTTTTCTGAATTCTGTGGGGGAAACATGATGCTACAGAGGACACCCTGAGTGCAGAGGTCCCAAAGACCTTGGCAGGTGACTTCCTCACAGTGCCTGTTGCCTGGGGAGTTGAGATCCTGTCTCCTCCCCTACTAGGTGGTCAGAGACTCATCCTGGTGGTCCTCATATCTATATATGAACCCGTAGATCAAAGTGGAGCACAATCATGGCACTGGTCCACTCCATCATATTGGCTGGGCCAGGAGTGAACTTGAACTCAATTGGTCTGTGAGTCCTTTCCTTCCAGGTGTTTGGACTTGGAACCCAAGAAAATCCAGTCTCTTCCTGGTGGTTGAAGGCAGACATGACACATCAGAACTGTCAGAGTCTATTTTCCCACCATCCGAAAAATAACAGTCTATAGTTAAATAATATAAAATAATAGTAACAGCTAAAACTTTCTAAGCATTTTCTGTGTACCAGACAGTAAGCCAAGCCCTCTATATGCATTAATTCATTAGTTCTCACAATAACTGCAAGAGATACACGATAGAATCATCTTCGTTCACAGATAAGGAAACTAGGAAACAGCAAGGTTAAGTAACTTGCTCAGTGTCACATAGCTCACAAAGGTTGTCTGGTCCCAGAACCCATCATTTCCACCATTACTCTATCCCTTGCAGAGCTGGAAGGCAAAAGGGAGTAAAAATGTGATGCAAGAGACCTGGTCATGGTCAGGACCTGTTCCCACAGTTCCTAAAGACAGACTGCATCTGTATCCATGTTGCAATGTGTCATACAGGAGGAAGTTTGTGTGTTTAACAAAACATGTTTGGTTCAGAAGGTCACTTTCTGTCACCAGCAACTAAACAATTGCTGACATGATAGTATCTCCCCAGCATGTAGTCTGCTGTCCACCTACAACCTTCTTACTCCTAGCTTACTCTTGCCATCTCCACTAAGGAACCAGAATGAAATTTGAATTTCAAATGAAATAGCATCTTTAAAATCCTTCAATATCCTCCTAATGCCCCTGGAGAAAGTCTGAACATCTCTGTGTAACAGGCATGGTCCTTCAGAGTCTTGCTCCTGCTTCATTTCTCATCATTCTATGCCTCCTGCACCCTTCCTGTGGCATCTACAACTAGTGGAGGAAAAATGAATTCCTGGGCTCCCCTGTGCTCTTCTCCCTACCACTGTTCTTCCTAAGTTCCCCCAAATACTCACAAGTGGCTCTCAGAATCGGCATCTGTCTCGCATCTGGCTACTCTGACTGTTTTTTCCTATTCCCTACTCCAGAGGCAGAAAGCCAAGAGAAGCCAGGACCTCAACCTCGCCACAAAGGACTGTTTACCTAGCTGACTCCAACACACTACCCATCACTTCTCTCTACTGTGCTTCAACTACCTGGAACTCTGCTATGTAAGTGAAATGACATATGAGTGACAGAATATCCTGTATAGTGTCTAGAACATAGTATGGCTCCGCATGTGACATTTTCCTTCCTTTCTTCCTCTCTTCTCTCTGGGTAACCCCATTATTGAAGGACTATTGGTCTCCCCTGCCTTTGTGAAAGCATCTTGGACCAGTCTCCACATTTTATCTAGCCCATGACATATCTAAGAAGTTTCTTGTCTAAGCAAAGGGGCCTGACAAGAACAGCTTCAAGTCCTAAAGCCTTGGGCAAAGGAGGGTGCTCCACTGGGGCCTGGGTGTGTGCCTGCAGGTGGGTATCAAAGGGCCCAGCCATGAAGGGGGCAGAGCTGCAGAGGTTGACAAGTTAGCAGACGCCATTGGGCCTGCCCACACAGCACCTCTCCCTGACCCGAGATTCACTATAAAAAGAACTAGCTCAAAGCAAGCTGTTCTGGAAGCACCGTTCCATCTTCATAGCAATTCTATTTGTGTCAGCAGAAGGAAGAGGGCTGAAGCATCCCATTCTGCTACAATTGGAACAATTACCCCTTAAATGTGATAATTACCGTTTGATCATTTTGTAGGCAAGGGGAACATCAGTTCCAAGAACTGCTCCTGCTTGTTGGAACTTTCTGTGAAGAAACTGCTTACATTCCAGGACCACTGGTTTCACATTTCTGAGCAAAATGGGAATCAAATAGTGCCTACCTTTCCAAAAGGACAAGAAATTTCCAATTTCTCTTTTGTAATGTGTTAGTAAGTTTAAGGGTGAGGTTAGGCAATTCTCTGGATAATTTCTTTTTTCTTTTTTTTTTTTTTGCAGTACTGTGGATGGAACCCAGGGGCATTCTACCTCCGAGCTACATCCCTAGCCCTAATTTTTATTCTTTATTTTGAAACAGGGCCTCACTAAGTTGCGGAGGCTGGCCACGAACCTGGATCCTCCTGTCTCAGCCTCCCAAGTACAGGGATTACAAGCGTATGCCACCATGCCCGGCTTCTCTGGATAATTTAAACCAGGAAGTCTAGACCCTTTGCATGTGCCCATCAACTCAAGAGCTGGCTGTCTTATGAGAAACCATACTGACATGTTAGCATCCATTTGACTGAGGTGGCAACATAAGTCCATGGATACAAGTGAACAAAAGCTCTATTCAAATTGCATCTTGAATGGAAAACTAAATAACTGGTCTACCAATGATGGATGCCAGAATCTTATCCGCAAGATTCAATGTTTAGAACCTCATAATGGCTTTAAAAAGCTGAGAATAAACAAACCAAGTTGTATAACGAACTCTATACACGCTACTATGAAAATTATTTAGCACACATGTATGTAAAACCAAATGTAATCATTCCAGTGCAGTAGATGAGTATCTTTAGGAATAATGAAACCCTTTGATCCTTGGCCAGGTGTGTTTTCCTCCCATTCCTGTCCACAAGGTCCTTGTTTGTCATCCTGATTCTGCATTGAAATTCTTCTCTAGGCTCCCACAGTGTCCCTGTTCTGCACATTTGCTGTTAACGGCCACCTCCATTGTGAGGTTTTGTGAGTCCTCAATCTTTCCATCTGTATTAGTTCTAAGTTCATGCCTTAGGTATTGATTGAGCCACTATATCACTATTCTATGGTGCTGGTGACTGTTATTCCTTATATACCAATGCAAAGATCCACATAATGCTCAGAGGTTCTCAGTTCTGCTGACATCCCTGTAGCTGCTGTGAACTTAAGCAGTGTTATATGTGCCACTCAGGCTTTCAGAGGGAAAACATCACTTTCAAATGAAATACCTCCTTCAGGAGCCTCCCATCCCATCCAGAGATCCTCTAACCCAGAATACTTTTCCTGTCTCACAAAGCCCCCCTACACACACACACACACTCCTATAATACCTTTGACTACTGCAGTTTCTCCATTTCTAACTCTCTCGTGGATGATTTGTACATGTCTTTACAAGAGCTGGAGAAAATATCCTTTTCCATCTCTGGGTCTTCTACTAGCAAACAAATTCTCAATCTGCCTCCTTTTACAAGATATTTTCAATCTACCTCTTTCCATAGTCTCAGAATTATCACATGTCCCTGCTCTGCCATGTAGCTGCAATTATTAAACATTAGGTGACTAATATAAGGTAGGCAATCAGAATGCCTTCCCTGGGAATTTAGAATTGGAACTAAATGACCCCAGATTCCACTGAGTGTTCTCTTGCACAGGGAAGATACAAACACAGATGTTGTGCCTTGGGTCTTCTCTAGTCCATGCTCTGAATATCAAGGAAAAACCAATGTGGAGAAACAAGGCAGCAAACACAGAAAAAAGTAGGAATAAGAGATGGAGAGAGTTCTCCCAGAAACCTTCCAAGCCCTAGTTCCAATCTTCCTGAGACCCTGATGCAGTACCACCTTAGACTATCTTGAGCCACCCCATATACTTACTATTTTATATTCCTCTTCCATGATTTCTGTACTTTCTTTGTCAACAAAGAAAGTCCTAATAAATGCTATGCTTCTTATTATGAAAAAAAACTCTACAACAAAAGCTTGCTTCTCATTTCTCATAAAAGCTCAACAGTATAGCTGATAACACAGAAAGTTCTTGGGAAAAGCTGCATGGTATTGCAAAAAGATATTCTCAAGAGTCAGACATTCAAAGTTTCAGATCCCACAACTAGAAGCTGAACAAGTTCTTTAGCTGTTTATGCTTCAGCTTCTACATTTGTAAAATGGGGAAAATAATTGGTACTAGGCAGTGTTGTTGCAAGTATTAGAGCTCATGCCCCCAAGAGCACCTAATATTCTCTTTGGCACATAGAAGTCATGTGGCAAGAGAGTTTTTATTCGTGTGTGTGTGTGTGTGGTGTGTGTGTGTGCACGTGCATGTGTGTGTGTGTTAATGGTGATGGAACCCAGAGGTTCTACTTCTGAGCTACACTTCTAGCCCTATTTTATTTTTTATTTGAAACAGGGTCTCACTAACTTGCAGCGGACCTCGTTATGTTGCTGAAGCTGGCTATGAACCTGCAATCCTCATGTCTGAGCCTCCCAGGTACTGGATTACAGGTATGCACCACCACACTTGGCTGAGCTTCTAAGTCTTTTTTTTTTTTTTTTTAAAAGTTGATCTAATTGTAGTGGATGCACGGGGCAGAGGGACACCCTAAGGCACATGATGTACTTACACAATCATATCAAGATCACTCACTGAACTGAACCTAAGGAGGAGGGAGGGCGAGGCAGCGGGGTGGGAATTGGGGAAGGGGGTCAAATGAGAATTGTGTGCTTCTAAGTCTTTAAATCCCTATTTTATGGCTGCTATGGAAAGGTAACAGTAATTGGGTAACCTGGCTTAAAATTTTCCATAATAAAGCTTAAAATAAAAAAAAATACATAACTAAGAAAAGGCTGATTTTCTTCTTTATCCACATGTATATCACCAATTCGATCAAACAAAAACATGTGGGCCTTTCCCCAAAAAGCTAAACACAGACATATAAATCTGAAATTTCACTGCTAGGTACATGCCCAAAGAATTGAAAATAAATAATCAAACAAGTATAGGTACACAAATGTTCATAGCAGCCCAATTCATAATTGCCAAAAGGTAAAAACAGCCCAAATGTCTAGTGATAAATGAATAGGTAAACAAATTCTGCTATATACATATAATGGAGTATTAGGGGGAAAAAAGAAATGAAATACTGACACATATTATAACACAAATAAACACTTGAAACATTATGCAAAGTGAAGGACACCATACACAAAATGTTCCATATTGTATGATTCAATTTATATGAAAAATCCAGAATAGATGAGTCCATAGAGACAGAATGTAGATAGGTGTTATCCAGGGCTAGGAACAGCAGGGAAGGTGAAGATCTGGCTTAGCAATAAGGGATGTTACTTTGGTTGGAGTGATAAGATTTCTTAGGAACTAGATAGAATAGTAGTTACATGATATTGTGAATATACTAAATGCTACTGGATTGTTCACTTTAAAATGATTAATTTTTGCCAGGCATGGTGGAGAATGCTTGTAATCCCAGTACTTGGAAAGCTGAAACAGGAGGATCACATGTTTGAGGACAACGTCAACAAGTAGTGAGACTCTCATCAATCTACTGAGACCCTGTTTCAAACTAAAAATAAAAAATAGGGCAAAAAAAATATTAATTTTATGTGAAGTTTTCTCCAATTATTTTTAAAGAAATAGGCTAAACTGTAGAAGAAAGAACTCAGAATAAATTTTAAAAAATAACTTCTTGATGATAAGAACTAAAAACAGGGTAAAGGATGGCAGAAATAAAGTCAATCGAGAGCCCCCAAATTTGCCCACAGTAGTATAGATGGGCTATTTGAGCAGGCTTTATCGAGTCAGAGCTCCTCCCCTGAGCCTCAAAAGGGGAAGGGGGATCCTGCAAAAACAGGAAAAGGCCTGCATTAGGAATTAGGAGCTATGGTTCTGTCACTAAATAGCTCTTCTTGCTGAGCCTCAAGCTACAACCCCAGAGGGCTACCTCATAGGGCTATTGTGGAGCTCCAAGCAAATAGTGAATATGAAGACACTCATTACCCACCATAAAAATGCAACGTTTTCTATGTGGGTTAAGGTTCCAATACCAGTTTGTTTTTCGTGTGTCCGTGACAAGTTACCTAAGTGTTCTAAGTTTCATTTTTATCTCTACCTATCTTACAGAAAAATTGTGAGGACTAGAAATCATATAAAGTGCCTGTCGCCCAGTACATGCTCAGCAAACTGAAGCTTCCAGCAGGGAAGGGAAGGAATAAGAGAAAATGAGAAAAATGGGTATTGGGGATAAAGCAAATGTCATGACCAGTGCAATACTACAGTGACCGAAGGGGAACATGTTAGCCAGAAATGATACACATGTTGCCCCTGCCCTCTCCTGCATTCATAGCACACACTGCCAATCAATCATGGTGTTCTTTCCTAGTACACTAAGATGCAGCCTCACCATTTTCATTGTTTTATTCCCAGCAGCCACTGTTGGCTGAATGGAGTTGGCATTAAGATAAAACTTTATTTGCCATTCCTGAGCTAGATATTTTGATTAGAACAAATTTAAAAAGATGTGAGACAGCTTCTTGGGTGATGAGAGATAGTGTGTCCCTAAGTATACACATAATTCGTTAAGTTACGCCGAGTGCTCAGTGAAAATATATGGTAGCTACACAATATGCAGCATGGTCAAGTCTGAGTTCCACCAGTTACTTGCACTGTGACCTGGGACAAGTCACTTCAGCTTTCTGAACATCAGTTTTCCTGTCTGTAAAAGAGGAGCAATTATACCAAGATCATGATGTTACTAAGGAGCTCGAGTGAGCTACTGTACCAAGAGATAAAGCAGCACCTATATATCAAGAGTTTGGGGAATTATTTGTCCCATTTTAGGGGATAGGGAGGGATGAGGCTTTGGTGGTTTTTCCAATCCCCCTATACTGCAGTACAGGAATTTGACTCCAAAGGTGAGACCCTCAAATTCTATTTCCGAGGTAGGTTCCTGTGAGGCTGGAGGCTGACAAGATTTACAAAGAGGAGGGCCCCTGTGTTCAGGTACCTTGAGCTGGCACTGTAGGCTCTGTCAGTCAAGGGGTTACCCCTGGCCAGGAAAGAAGGGAATCTCCAGGTTCTCCCAGGTCATTATCTAAGACAGGGGATCTAGGTGAAATACACTGAGCTAAGAGGAAAGCCCAGGTAAGAGGACTGAGCAGGCAAAGATCCTCCCCCCGCCCCCAGTGGCATCTTCCAGCCTAATAGCCTTCAGTGATTCTCCTTACTCACTGACGAAGTCAAAGAAGCCTTAAGACTAGCCTCACCTTTTCTGACCTCATATTCTGATTCTACCCTCAACCCACTTCACCAGTCATTCTATTTCCAAATGAACCAGGTTCTCTCACTCATAGTTCATAGCTTTTGCAAGTGCTATTGCATTTCACACACAACTTACCCCACACAACCATCCAACAAATCCACTTAGCTGAATTACTTACACTTCCAAAGCAAAGCCTTCCCCAGGTTCCCTGTTCAGGGTAGCATAAGTTTCTCTTGTGTATTCCCTTAGCAAACAACACTTCCCTTCATCCTAGTATTTGTTATAGTTAGAGTGGCAGCAGCCTGAAGACAGGTTGTGTCATCATATGTCATTTTCATGAACTATCACAGTCCTGGCACCATAAATCTTGTTCAATAAGGATTCCTTGAAAGAATAAATAATAAATGAGAGACACCAGGATATGATCTAGAATACATTGGTAAGTATATAATGTTTTGACGGGTCTTTTTTCCTCTTCTTTTTATCATACTTTCCTTTGATTCATTATAACTGGCAAATTTGTAATTGGGTGCCATTGTCAGCCTCCTAGCACAATCAGGACAAAAGTTTTCCCCAGATTTGCAGGCAATAGGAAATGGTGGTCATTGTCAAGCCATGAAAAAATGTGATATTAACATAAAACTACTCAAAGCTTTTGTGACAATATGCCCCTCTGATTTACGTATTACACAGAAATCTATAAAGTCAGCTTCAGAAACAAGAACAAAGAACTATCCTCTATTCTTTTCCACATACTCCCCCTAGTGTCAAAAACTCCAGGTAAGCTAAGGAAGAAAATTAAACCCAGAGTTCAGAGCTGATTGTTTCACAATACTTTCCTCACCTGCTTTTAGAAAATGCGCTGGAATTCCTTCGCATCACCTCTTCTGGCAGTTGTGAGTGGTCCAAGCATGTCCTTTCTTCTTACCCAAGCTACTCTGGCCATCTCATGCAATTGTACCTTGGGCACCAGAGAAAAGAGTATTGGGTTCTTGAGAGAGTTTGGACATTTAAAATGTCTAAAGAGATTGTATCATCATTAGAGATGAAACTGGAAATCCACCAAAGAAATTAGAAGGTATCTTTGCTGTCAGCTGGAAATGTATCACTGAGGGCTGGATCACAACTGCTTTTCTCCCACTCACTGATAGTAGTTTATTTTAAACTAACTGAAAATGGGAAGATAAGTAATAGTTTCATACATATGGTTTTTAAAAAGTTAGATATGTTTAAATTTGAGACTTGGGCCGGGGTTGGTGGCATATGCCTATAATCCCAGTACTTGAGAGGCTGAGCAGGAAGATCACAAGTTCAAGGACAGTCTCAGCAAGTAGTGAGACTCTTCAACCTAGTGAGACTCTATTTCAAAATAAAAATTTAAAAATGGGGCTGGTGTTGTAGCTTGGAGGTAGAATGCCCCTGGGTTCATTCCCTAGTTTAAAAAAAAAATTGAGGCTCAAAGGAGTAAAAAATAATAAAAGTGGTCTTTTACAATGAAAAACAACAACAACAAACAAAAAGACAGGACTCACTACCCCTGTTTTCCTATTGGCTTTTGAGCTATGAATAAACTGGGCTGCTTTCGGAGTATTGACTTTCTCATGGTCTGCCCACCTCCTGACACTGGGAGAACAGGTTCATTAGCAAATAGCAAATAGTTATTTTCTGAAAAGGAACTCAGACTGACTTTTATCCATTTTGGCTCAAAATATTTCAAAATCTCCCAAGTATACTGTAACCCAAATTCCTTTTGAATTCAATTTGTTGTAAGTTTTATCTCTCCCAATTCCACCCAATCTCCATTCAACAACTTGAGCCCCATTTACCAGGTTTCTCCAGCAACCTATGACGGTATTTGGAACATTTGATCATTCATCAAAACGTATTTACCAAAGGCTTGTTTGGGGCTAGGCATTATGCTAAACGCTCGGACACAATGATAGATGTGGTCTCTACCATCGTAGAGGAGACAAATAATAAATTCAAGTTGCTATAGGAATCCCCGACAAAAGCACCAATCTGTGTGGTGTGTGCATCATGGGAAAGGGGTGCTTCTTAAAGAGGTGGTGTTTAAATTAGGATATGAAGGGTAGAAAGGAATTGACCAGACAATGGGTAAAAAGTGCTCACTCCAAGTTGATAATCCATGAGTAGAAAGGAGCAAGGAGATTAGTAAAGTGTTCTTGCTCACTCTAAGCCTCTTTCCTGGACCTCTGGCCCTACAATCTCTTTCTAAAAGAACAACCTAAAACAGATGCAAATCCTCTCTCTTTTTGAAAACTATGACAGAAGAGTATCTCACCCTCAAGGGAACTAAGTGAGTGTGTGTATGTGTGCATGTGTTAGTTACTGGAGATTGAACCCAGGGGCTACTTCTGAGCTACGCCTCCAGCCCTCTTTATTTATTTTTGTTTGTTTTGTTTTGCTTTGCTTTGCTTTGAAACAGGGATCTTTCCAGGTAATCTTGATACTTTGCTTGATACTTTCCTGTCTCAGCCTCCCAAGTACTGGGATTACAGACGTAAAGCTACCATGCCCAGCCTAAGTGATGTTTGTTTGTTTGTTTTGTGGTACTGGGGATTGAACTCAGGGGAATTCGACCTCTGTGATACACCCTCAGTCCTTTTTTATTTTTTGTTTGAAACAGGGTCTCATTAGGTTACTGAGAGTCTCACTATGTTGCTGAGACGGTCCTTGAACATGCAATCCTCCTGTCTCAACCTCCCAAGGACTGGCATTACAGGTGTGTGCCACCACATCTGACTCTAAGTGATTATTTTTTAAAGCATCTACTTGACATTAATGTATTACTCCCTAGTGTGGAAGGCTATCAGTATATTTGTTCTATTCTCCCTGCTATATCACTAGTTTTTGGAGAGCCAAAATCCTTACAGTCTTCATATATCCTGGCAGAAATCCTTACAAATGGTAGGAATTCAAATAGTTATTGGACTGAATTGGTTTTCTTTAAATTCTTCACAACATCTAGCCTCAAACATAACTAGCATTCAGTTATTTCTATTAATGAAGTTGAAAAAAATCTTAAGTCCAGAGAAGGATGATTGTGATGAACTGTCAAAGATATGAGATTTTACCCTATTTGCAAGTAACAAGTTAGCCTGCTATAGCAGCATCAATGCTGGTGGAAGAAATGCGATTCCCTGGACAGAAACAAAAAATATGTGATTACCAATGACTCAGCAAGCAGTACAAGAACCAGTATATTTGTGCTAGTTCCCCTTGGCTCAGTCTCAGGAGTATGAGGCAGACAGGCCCAAGTTGATGCATGAAATGCAATGTGTTGCATTACAGACTGGAACCTTGAGCTAGGAGAACCTAAATCTTTTCTAACAGGCAGTAAACATGAGGCTTTTCTTCGCTCCAGAGGGAGATACTATATCTCCCAAGCATATTCATTACACAAACTACCTTTTTAAAAAGAGTCTATCACGACAGGTAGAAAAGGCTTCTGCTTGTACGAAATACAGAAACATAAGAGACCATAGAAAATTATCTTCCAACATTTAGTAAAGTCACTAGGCATTATTCTTACTGATTATTGGGTGCTTACATGTTCCAGGTCCTGTGCTAAGTATTTTATATGTACTGTCTCCTTTATTCCTCTCAAAATAACTTAGTATAAAATATTAACAGATTTATGAGAAAATATTTTTTATAAATTAAGACCTTCAGCATACAAATAATAGCAACAACAGATATTTGGAAACACACAGGAGCATTAGGAAGATCTCAGGGAAGAACTATATCTATTAACTAAATACCATCTGGACTCTCACTCCATCTATTATCCCTGCTTCTTCCTCACTGTTCTCCTCTGGTCCAGGTAGTAGAACATGGTTGTCCCCAGTTCCTGAGCTCACTTACTTAGCCTGCCTCAGAAGATGATTAAGAATCCCTGAATCAAGCCGGGCATGGTGGTGCATGCTTGTAATCCTAGTACTTGGGAGGCTGAGATACGAGTATGATCCAGGTTCGAGGACAGCCTCAGCAAGTAGTGAGACTCTCATCAACCTAGTGAGACCCTGTTTCCAAATAAGAAATAAAACCTGGCTGGGGGTGTAGCTCAAAGGTAGAATGCCTCTGGGTTCAATTCCCAGTACCAAAAAAAAAATCCTTGAATCTGATTGACAATTGCACAAAAGGTAACAAAATATTGTGGTCCCACTTACTAGTCATATTCTCCACTAGCCTGGGTCTCTTTCAGAGCATAAATCATATCATCTAACAGAATTATAATTGCTTACACACACACACACACACACACACACACACACACAGAGTCCCTAATTTACAGTGGTTTAACTTATACAATTTTTCATCTTTATGATGGTATAAAAGGTACACCTATACAACCATTCTGTTTTTCATTTTCAATTCAGTATTCAATAAATTATATGAGATATTCAACACCTTCTTATCCAATAGCTTTATGATGGATGCTTTTGCCCAACTGTAAGCTAATGTAAATGTTCTGAGAATGTTTAAGGGAGGTTAGGCTTAGCTATGATGCTCAGGAGGTTATTTTTAGAGATGCTCCTGGACTTCACATCCCAACAAATCTATTATAAATTGAAAATGCCAAAAGGAAAAAGTGCATTTAATAAATCTAACCTACTAAACATTATAGCTTAGTCTCACCTACCTTAAACATGCTCAGAACACTTACATTAGCTGCCAACTGGGCAAAATCATCTTACACAAAGCCTATTTTATAATAAAATGTTGAATATCTCATGTAATTTATTGACTACTATACTGAAAGTGAAAAACAGAATAGTTGTATGAGTACTCACCACTAACTATACAGTTAAAAGCATAAAGGGCCCAAACAATGTTTGAAGCATTGAATTAAAAGTAACTGCTGGATAGGGGAATGCTACTGCCACACAGTCATCAATTTCTGACTGAGAGCTGAGGTTCACTGCAGCTGTCCAGGATCACAAAAAAGTAAACTACAGAATATCACAAGCCTGTGAAAAGATGCAAAATTTTATTCATGTTTCAACCAAAAGCATAGCCCTCTCATGATAAAGTTACAAAATCATATATCAAACTATCTTAAGTCAGAAACTGTATTAAATGCATTTTAGAGTCGGGCATGGTGACACATGATTGTAATCCCAGTACTTGTGAGGCTTAGACCGGAGGATCTGGGGTTCACAGCCAGTCTCAGCTACTTAGTGAAGCCCTCTGCAATTTAGTGAGACCCTGTTTCCATATAAAGAATGAAAATAGGACTGGGGGTGTAGGCTGGAGATAGAATGCCCCTGAGTTCAATCCCCAGTACTACATACAAAAAAAATGCATTTTAGATACATGTTGTTTTCAGTTTACAATGGATTTATCAGGCTATAACCCCTGGTATATAGGTTTGTGAATTTTCCTGCCTCTAAAATTGTTTAAAATACTTAATGATTGCATGAACCCCAACTTGGGACATTTCTGCAAGTTACTGAATCACTTTTAAATATTCAGATTACTTTCAATTTTTCATGACTATAAATAACAATAGTCAGCTGGGCATGGCAGTATACACCTGTGGTCCTAGCACTGGGAGGCTGAGACAGAAGGATCACAGGTTTGAGAATAGCCTCCTCAACATAATGAGACAGGCAGCAACCTAGTAAAACCCTGTTTCCAAACCAAAAAATAAAAGAACTGGGGGTGTAGCTTGAAGGTAGAATGCCCTTGGGTTCAAGGGTATTAAAAAATTCCATCCACTCCTCCCTCCCCATACATGTTAGATTTATAGTAATACTTTCATATATTAGCTATTCGCTTTTTAGAGTTTCCAAATATGTTGTACTAATAACTTACATGAGTAATCTATTTAACTGCATATTTTCTAGCATTAAGAACGATCATTTTTAAAAAATCTATGATTGGTAAAAAATGGTATATCCTTCTTTTGCTTCTACCTCCCGCCTACACACACACACCAACTTTGTGTGTGTGCAGTGGGGGGTTACTAGGGATTGAACCTTGGGGCATTCTTCCTCTGAGCTACACCCCTAGCCCTTTTTATATTTTGTTTATAAACAGAGTCACGCAGCCGTGTGGTGGCGCATGCTTGTAATCCCAGCATTCAGGAGGCTGAGACCAGAGGATTCGGGTTCGCGGCCAGCCTCAGCTACCTAGTGAGGCACTCTGCAACTTAGTGAGACTCGGTTTCAAAATAAAGAATAAAAAATAGGGCTGGGGGTATAGCTCGGAGATAGAATGCCCCTGAGTTCAATCCCCAGTACCGGAAAAAAAAAAAAAAAAAAAAAACAGTCTCGCTTAGCTAGGTTGCTGAGAGTCTTGTTAAATTGCTGAGGCTAGTCCCGAACTTGTGATCTTCCTGTCTCAGCCTCCCAAGTACTGGGATTACAGGCATGTGCCACATGCCCACCCCAGTTCTTAAAACAAGCCACTTTTATCACTTTTTCATGAATTGTCTGATAAAGCACTTGCTGGTGGAGAAATTTTGTTCTTTCCATGTTCTTAGAATTGTGCTTACTCTCATAAGCGTTTTAATACATACAGGTAGAAACCTAATTAAACCACTAATAACCGAACGACTGTGTGCCGTTTTAGAATGTTCATTAGAGCTTTTCAACGCCGACTACCATGCATTGATACATTCAACATTTTATCAGATGAAGCAGCGTGGAGTAAACAGTGAAAAAACCACGCCCAACCAAGAAAAGCAGAGGAACTCCACTTCCCTGAAAAGAGGGTGTAAATCAACCCAAACATCCGGTCCTCCTGGGCACGAGAGGGCGCAGCAGCGGGATGGAGAGCAGCACGCACGCGCCGCTCGCGGGAAGGTTTCCTGGGCTCCGCACCGCGCCTCCCCCAGAATGCTCAGCGGCCGCGCGGCGGGTCCCAAGCTGCCCCGCGGCTAGAGGGGGACGGTCTCCCATCGGGTCTGGCGCGCAGTGGCCGCCGGCTGTCCGAGGGAACCTCTCTTGGACTATACTTCGTTCCAGGAACCGGGCCCAGAAGGCTCTCCAAATTCCCGCTTTCTTAGGTGGTAAAGACGTGCACAGGTTGGGGAGGGCGGAGGGAGAGGCGGCGCTGCCCTGAACCATGCCAGTGGACTGTGGGTCCGTCCGTGAAGGGGCCCAGCCTCGCGGGACCCGGGGTAGAGCCAGCGCTGGACGGGGGCTTTGTGACCGATCAAAAACTACATTTCCCAGCATCCTTTCGACGCCAGAACTACGTTGCCCGGCAGCCTAAGCGAGCATCGTCCGGTCTTCTGCTTCCTCCTGCCGCAGAACTCTGAGAACATGAGGAGCCGCTGGGTCTGGCTCCTCCTGAGCTCCCCAGGCAGCGGGGGCCGCTGGGTTTCAACTCCCCGCGGGCGTTTGTCGCCGGCCCTGCGGAGAGGTGAGAGGAGGCGTTGTGCTGCCCATGCCGGAGTGCTGTGATTCCAGTGGGTCGCGGGCATCGGGGGGGCGGGGACGAGGGTGACACGCCCATCTTGCCTGGCGCTGGCCACCCTGCCGCCCTGGTGACCCGGGAGGGAAAGACCAGGACTGGGAGAGAACCGCTAGCCTCTTTTGAGAGCCAGCCTCTGAAGTTCCAGGCTTCCTGCTTCTTTCTCATACCTTTTTTTTTTTTCTCCCCTGCCACATGAGGCCATTAATTTTGTAGGACTGTCAGTGGCAAACAATCTGTGTTCGGAGTGACCTAAGTTCTTTTGTGACCAGCTCAGGTGTAGACTTACTTAGATGCCATTTTGGAGCCCAGATTTTTGGTAGACTGTATCACAAATTTCAGAGTAGTTCAGCTTTATTCTCGTAGTAATAGTTCTTTGCAGTCACATAGTAACCATTAAAAAGAAGAAAAGTGAATGCTAGGACCTACAAATTTCAAGTCAGTTGGTACCTCTGTTAGCAGTGTGTCCTGAAGAACATCTGACTATTCTGATAAATATTTCCAGTTTTGTTTCTGTGCTTTTCAATTTTTAAAATTCTTTAAGGTTGTCCTCAAAAGAGGTATTTTGTACCAACCTTAGCATTCTCTGTGCACCTTCCTGAAATGTGTTAACCCGGTAAACTGAGACATTCAGTACACAAACATCTCTCTCCCACCTTCAAGCTATTTGTACTGTTTTGTCCATTTGATTCACACCAGTGACAGCTGCAATCAAGACTGCATTTGTTGATCCTCTGTAAGATTGCTCTTTAACTGCCAGAATCATTCACCAGTCTTTCATTACATATTTAGGTGTTTAGCACACATACACATTGTGGTGGACCAAAAAGGGATAGCTTTTTTTTAACCCTAGAAAATCATCCCAAACTCTTAATATATCTTTTTTTTTTTTTCTTTTTTTTTTTTTTGTGGTACTGGGGATTGAACTCAGGGGCATTCTACCTCCGAGATATACCCCCAGCCCTATTTTTTATTCTTTATTTTTGAAACAGGGTCTCACTAAGTTCCGGAGTTCCTCACTAGGTAGCTGAGACTGGCCGCGAACCCGGATCCTCCGGTCTCAGCCTCCCGAATGCTGGGATTACAAGCGTGCGCCACCACGCCCG
>PVLC010014365.1:0-39631 GCA_004027655.1 Graphiurus murinus
CACCTTTTACATTGAGCTATTCTCTTGATCAATTCCCTACTCTTTGCTAATCTGAGCAGTCTCTACTTCTTGGGTAGATAATTGCTCAATTGAAAGGGAAATGGAGCATTTTCTCTAGGGAAAAGTGCAGTTGGATTTCCTTTTGGGTAAGAAAAACAACTGCCTTGGATTTGATCATTTCTAGCCCTTCAATCCTAAATCCAGTCTGAGGTCGATGGTTAACTATAACATGAGAATTTAAAGACTTTCTAGCCCCATTTCCTAATTATATCCAGTACATTTAAATCAGTAGCATATTGTCAATCCTGGTCCAGGGAGGCTTGTAATATACAAATTATGTTCCAAGACAGATTCAAGGCAAAGAAAAACTAATTTGCAGGTGTATGAAGCAGAGAAATCATGTTAGTGAAGGCACAAATATCTTCTTGCATTTTTAGCATAACCTGCTGCCTCTGGGCCTAGTGCCTAAGCTGGCCCTGAGGGAGACAGGTCACCTCCTCCACAGATAGGGCCAAAATCGAACAGTCCTTAACTCTGGGATAGAGCTGCTCTGCCACCCAGGTCAAGGCCACTGGCTTCAGATGGTCTCGCACTCAGTGGTGGCGGTGGAGCAGGCCCCGCAGTCACAGCGAACGGCCACCGGATAGGTATAGAAGGGATCCACGCCAGGGGCACAGTTGGGCAGCTTGACAGTCACCTGCTTGGTCTCATTGTAGGTGCAGACTCGATGATAGGCTTCAATGTAGGGGGGTTCCAGAATGGGTTTCTATCCCCGCAAGGAGAAAACAGGAAATGCATTAGAACACACATCTGGTTTCATTAGCTTGGCACTGTTTACCAGTATCGGGTATTAACCTAGTTTTTGTTTGTGTTTTGCTCTGTCTCCTCTTGGTAGAATGCAATCTCCTGAAAGCAGGAAGCAGATTTGGTTCATGACCAGAGCCTGAGCTCCCGGAAGAGCCAGAGCACGAAGGAAGTGCTCCGTAAATATTCAGCAAATGAATAATCTCGGCCAGGCAAGAGCCTTCTAATAGGTCTCCCTTCTTCGAAGCAGCGTTACCCCTGCAATCTATTTGAAGCACAGCAGCCCTGCGTGGTCCTTTTAAACGAAAGTCAGGCCGTGTCCCCCTCCCCTCAAAGCCCACTGATTTCCCATCTCACTCAATTAAAGCCAAAGACCTAGGATCTCCCTCGAGCCCCTGCCTGGCCCCCTGCACCCTTACCTCAGGATCCCGCCTCACTGACCTCCTTTCTAAGCTCCAGGTGCCCATTCTCCAGTGTTCCTCAAACCAACCAGGAACATTCCCACGGAGGGACTTTGAACTTGCTGTTCCCTCAGTCTGGAACATTCTTCTCCCATAAGATTCAGTCCCCTAAGATTCAATCTCATGAGATATTTACCCCAATCTTGGGTTTTTCTTCAAATGTGACCCTCTCCAGGGAAGTATTTCCTGAGCATCCTATTTATAATCCCAACACTCCACCTCCACATCCTAGAGCTTCCTCTCCCCCTTCCTGCTCTATTTTTCTCCATACTACATGACATCTCACATACTTTATTCCTTTGCAGGACATTGCTCCCACTCTAGAGAGTAAGGTCCATGGGGACAGGGATTCTTGCCCATTTCCTCAAGACTGGGCTCCAGTACCTAACATGGTACCCAGGAGGTTCTCCATAACTATGTATCTAATCAGATAAAGAAAATAGAGCCAGGCAGCTGAATGCTCTGTGTACTGTTCTGATAAGCAAAGGACTCACTTCCTTCATCTTTTATAAATCTTGAATTCAAAGATCATTTTGATAAACAGAATGCAAAGAGAAAAATCAACACAAGGTAGTAGTTAAAAATCTTCAGCCCAACCAGGTGTGGTGGCACATGCCTGTAGTCCCAGTCTTGGGAGGCTAAAACAGGAGGATTACAGCTTTGAGGACAGCCTCAGCAATGTAGCAAGACTCTCAGCAACCTAGGGAGAGCCTGTTTCAAAACAAAAAATAAAATGGTTGGGGGTGTAGCTCAGAGGTAAAATGTCCTGGGTTCAATCCCCAGTACCCCCGCCCCAGTCTTCAGCCCTTAGCTACTCAGGAGGATAGTAAGTTTGAGGCCAACCTAGGGGGAAAAAAATTCTGGCAAGTGTCAGGGATGTAGCTCAGTGGCAGAGCACATGCCTAGCATACACAAAGCCCTGAGTTCAACCCCTAATATCATTCACCCCCAAGAAAGAAAGGAAAGAAAGAAAGAAAGAAAGAAAGAAAGAAAGAAAGAAAGAAAGAAAGAAAGAAAGAAAGAAAGAAAGAAAGAGAAAGAGTTAAAATACAGCTTGGGGAAAAAAAAAAAAAAAAAACTTGGAGTCAGACAAATCAGACCTGTTGAGCTTGAATCTCTGTTCTAGGACTTGCTAGAGACTTTAGGGAATCAGCTTAACTCCTTAAAGCCCCAGTTTCCTCATCTGTTAAAAAAAAAAAAAAAAAGTCTCCTCATAACATAGCTGTGAAGATAAAGTGATAAAGTAAGACAGTGTGTGCAATGCACGATGCTTAGCACAAAGGAAATGTCAATAAGTGTAATCTGTTGTTCTTATTAAACCAATTATAAAGAAGTAACAATGGTCTTTCAAAGGACCGTGTCTTCACTTGTTCTGAGCAAAGAAGGTAGGTAGATAGGTAGGTAGGTAGGTAGGTAGGTAGGTAGACAGACAGACAGACAGACAGACCCAAGATGAAGTCCTTGAACGATTATGAAAACAGCAACCTCGCATCCACCCAGGATCACACAGAAGAGCTGAACGTGTCCTCAGCCATTTTCTCTTATCTTCCTCCATTTATTCCTCTTATCCTCAATATTCAGGGAAACTAGGCAGATCAGACACTCAATTCAATTTATATTTCAGATAATTAATTTGGGGGGGACAGACTTATGCTAAAAAAAAATATTTGCTATTTATCCAAAATTTAAATTTATCTGGATTTTGGTTGGTTGGTTGGTTGGTGTCACTTGGGACTGGGGGAGGTGAAGTTGGGAGGGAGGTCAGTAGGTATTTTTGGTTTGGTTAGTTTGGGTTTTATTTTTTGGTTTGGTTTGTTTTTTGCTAAATCTGACAACTCCAAACCCATAAGCAATGAGTTAGTAAGTCATAAGCAATCAGCTATTTGCAGCAATAGTTCCACCTTCAAAAGTAAATCCAGCCACTTTGCCACCATGAACACCCTTGTTTTCAGACATGCTTCCCAATTAAGCCACCAAAAAAAAAAAAAAAAAAATGCTCTTCATTTCAGAAACCTTCTAATTGCTGTAAAAATTAATCTCATTCTTGTACTTATATCCATAGATAATCTCCTTTTTCCTAACACAGTAAAGCAATAAAAAGTCAGCCAAAATTAAGAAGAATCTGGTTATCTGGTTCTTCCACATCTTGGTGCCTCCATTTCTCTAGTGAGAGCACAGTCCCTGACCTCCCATGGGAGGCCATGATCCAACTAAGGACATTCACCAACTTATAAAAGAAGAGAGGATGGGCTGAATGAGTGAAGCAGGAGTTTGAGAATTTGGCACTGAAAGAGCTCCCAAAAGCCCAGGTATAGGCGGCCAAGTCCAACATCCAAGAAGGTGCCTAAGTTCCCTGAAGTCGAGACAAATTACACTTAGCAAAACTGAATTTCCAGTTGGCTATTAGGCCTTAAGTTCTTGAATGATGCAAAAATCAAACAAGTTTAGTAGGGCAGTTTCAATGAATTTGGAGATTTCCAGACCATGACCCTATTCCATCCAGAGGGTCATAATTTTATCTAAGTAATAGCAGGTGGCTGTCCAAGTCCCTAAAGAGAAGCATATTCCTCCTAATGGCAGGGTCCTCTCCTGATGCTCCCGGGCTTCAGAGCCAGCTGCCATTAGACTAGAGGACAGAGGCCTCCAAGGGGAGCTCAATCCCATCTCATTCAACCACTATTTATCGAGTACCTTGTACATGCATGGCACTTGGACAAAAGCTGTGACAGTTGCAAGGATGAACCTCTGCCCTCAACAGCACCTCAAATCCTGTGTGCTGGGGAGGAAGTAAAATGAAAGGGAAAATGTGGTCCAGGAATTACCAGGGAGCTTAGAGAACGAGTGGGCAGTGGAGCCAGGCACCGAGGAAGAAACATAATAATGACAGTTGGAAATGAGAAAAAATATAAGAGAAGGACCAAGATGAGATTCCATGAGGGTCACTTAAGACAATCCTTAAAGGTCAGCCTGACATGGCCCAGGCTAAGATTATGTGTAGTCTCTGGGAAAGCAGGCGACGCCATACTGCTGAGGACCTTGAATGTTGGTATCGAGTTTCCAGCAGTAGGTAGGTGGTCACTGAAGGTCCCGGAGCTGGGGAGTGACATGATCGGAGCTGGCATTTCATCAGTTACCAGTCAGCTGAGCACTGTGTGGTGTGATTTGATGGGTGCTCAATGTCCCTCCTCCTCTTTACCCCCAAACATCTCCTCATCTCAGCCTAATTGGATTCCAACTTTGACATTTATATCCCCATTTAAATGAAAGACCAGATTTAATCAAATATAAAGGGACTTACTGGGTCTGTCAGTGGTAATACCTGAGGGCCCCAGGAAATTGAGGGGAACAGAACCATGAATGCCACTGCAGGAGAAGCCCATGACCAGCCTTCCCTCACCCCACAGCTTTCGGCCTCATTCTTGGTAATGAGCTGGCTTTTTTTGTTTTGTTTTTTTTTTTTTTATAGTACTGGAAATTGAACCTCTGAGCTACACTCCCAGTCCCATTTTTATTTATATATTTATTTATTTATTTTCATTTTGAAATAGGGTCTCACTAAGTAACTGAGGGGCTGACCTCAAAACTGTGATCTTCCTGTCTCAGCCTCCCAATACTGGGATTACAGGTGTGCACCACCACACCCAGGTTGGCTGACTTTATCACAGATGAAGGAATATGGGGAAGAGAAGGATTGAACTAACAATTTATTCCAAACTTTTCACTGACTTTGACTCTAGTAGCTCACCCCTTAAATCCTCCTTGTGATCTATAAATAGAATAGTAGCACTTCTCGACCTCCCAGAGATGTCTTCCAGGTACCCAGCCACCATGTAAATCAAAATATTGATCTTATCGACACTTTGTTGGAGGGGCAATATCATGTTTTCCACATGCCAACTAATTATGGTGTGTGTGTGTGTGTGTGTGTGTGTGTGTGTGTGTGTGTGTGTGTGTCTGCACACACGCACACAGGGAAGGACAGATGTCTCAGTTCTGTCTGCTAGAACTGAACCTCCAGAATCAGGCCCGCATGGCTGGCCCGGGCTGGGGTGTTGCCATCTGAGCCTGTCTTACCTCCCAGGTCTCGCAGCGGCCCCAGCAGGCATCCGTGGTGATCCGAAGGCCCCGACAGCCTGGTTTCTTGGCCAGGAAAGTGAACTCCCTTACAGCACAACCCACAAAGGAACGAAGGTCCTCACTGGAGGTGCCAAGGACGGAGCCATGGCCACACAGGAGGAGGAGGAGGGCCGAGGCGCCGAGGAAAAGGTGTGTCAGCTTCATGCTGTTCCTCCAGAGAAGAGGGAAAATGGAGCTTAACAGAGCTGGCTGCCCCGGTGGCAACTCTGTAGCTATGCTGTTACTATCTAAGAGACCTTGCTCTTAGCATTTCAGGAAAAATAAGCCAAGAAAATTTTTTGTATTAATGTACTTTTGATATTTTTAATGTGCTTTTATTGGTGCATTATCATCTCACATCATAATGTAAATCATGTTGACATTGCTATACATGCACACAGCACTTGGTGCCCGCCCCCCTGCCTCCCCACCTAACCTCTTCCCATACAGAGGACTGAGACTGATATTGGGATTTTCACATATGTACACATAGTCAATATTAGTATTTCCAATAATGAACCTCAGTCTTCTCCCTCCCCTTCACTTAGAACACTTCCCTGAACCAAGAAATTATAAATATCCACAAACTCCAACACAGGTACCCCAAGTTCACTGCAACTGGCTCCAGTATAGATTCCATGGACCTCTCTGGACCCTCAACCCTCAAAGCACACTCTCAAGCTTTCCCTTACTGTAACCCAACTGCTGGAGCTGACTTGTGTGTTAAATAAATTTGCCCTGATGGTCCTTTCAAAATGAATACAAGATCTGAGTAATGCAAAAGTAATGCATGGCCTCATATAATACATGAAGGCACATACATGATTTTTATTCTGCTCCAGGAGGTGGGCACCAAACTATATGCTTTGCTTAGAATTGTATTTTCAGTGTCATGGATGGGGAGGGGATGGGGGGGGTAGATAAATATTAATAGTGGAGTTGAGCATAATGGCACATACCTGTAATCCCAGTTCTTAGAAGGCTGACACAGGAGGATCGCAGGTTCGAGGTCAGCCTCAGCAATTTAGTGAGGCCCTCGGCAACTTAGTGAGACCCTGTTTCAAACTAAAAAGATAAATTAAGGTAGGACTGGGAGTGTAGCTCAGAGGTAGAATACCCCTGGGTTCAATCCCAAATACCTCAAATATATATATATATATATATACATATATATATATTAATAATGGTATTCCTATGTGTGTTGTTACTAACTCAACCCACCACAAAATATGAATATGCAGAAGATTATATAAACCCCAGCACCTGGCTTGGTGGCCATTCATAAACATGTGTTCTGTTTGCTACACATCATATCTGCTCTATGATTCTGCTATAATAAGTACCTAGTTGGGATTCAGATTCATTAAAATGGTGGAAGTATCAGAGGTATTTAATATATAATCCCAATCTGCTGTCAAGTGGATCCTCTCTGGTCTTGGTTATTTTCTGGGCTCTAGTAACCAGAATAGGCCCTTCATGCTGGGCTGCTGGATGTTGGAGTGAACGCTGAGTCTTATGGAATTCTCCCCAGTCACCATCGCTTAGGATGTGCTGCACTTCCAAATTTGCTTTCACAGCTCCTACTTCTGACCTGTTACCACGCAGGCTCTCTCCAGGCTTCCATGAAAGAAGAATGAAGTCACAAAGATGGAGAAGCACTTACCTGATCTTGCTGGAGCCAACTCTTCTGACACTTAGAGCTGACACTTGTACCCAAGGTTTGAGAAAGTTGCAATGAGTGGTAGGGTTTGCTCTGGGTAAATGTCTCTCCCCTCTGTTACTGGACTGCTCAGTTGCTCAAATATATAGGAAAGGTCTTGTCAATCAAAACAAAAGAGAGGCAGATCCTTACAGGAAGCACTAAGCACATCAAAGCTGTGGAATATAAAGCCAGTCTCTATTTTCCAAAACTGATTAACTTAAAGGGTGTTGCTTTGTTTCTTAACATCACCTACTGAAACAGAAAGTTGCCTTGGTGGGTGACATAATCCTAGGGAAACAGTCCGAGGTAATTCACCTAGTTCTGAGAGAATAAATGCACTGGGGCAGGATGGATTAGATTTTCCTTCATGGTAACCAGAAGTTTTCCTTGAAACAAGGGTAAGTCACTAGCAACTCATGGCAAACTCTTTCCTTGAACACAAATGTGCTTCGATACATTGAAAAATGGCAAAACAAACATTCTTACTGGAAAGAACATGGGATCACTAACTGAAAGATGAAAATCACAGTGAGAAGATATTCTGAAACTCTTAAAATTAGTTAAATAGTAAATAATACTAAAACGAATCATATAGGGAAAAATACCAAGATAGTCAAAATGATGATCTTCCAACATGGGCATTACAGATGACTTTTCATTTCAATATACTTTTCATAATTTTTCACATTTTCTACATTGACCAGATTTTTATTATAGAAGGTCACTTAATATTAATATTTTTAAATTAAAATGAAGCAATGTTTGTACATTTGTACTGCATGCAAGGACATTCAGTGCTGCTCTAATGGAAATGTTTCATTAGAGTTCTGGTCTTAAAAGGTTAAGAATGGAATAGTAATTTTTTATAAGCAAGGAACATAGTTTATATTCTAATCTGCATAAACAGCATGTAAATGGGTTGAAAACCTACTTGTTCATGGCATTTTTCTGGGTGCTCTAAAAAGGAAATGAAGCAGACATCATTTATGTCCTTAGGAGTTTACATATCCTAGCAAATCATGACATTGCCAGAGACATTTAAGATGCACATTAAATAACTAATGAAACTAAATAAAGAAGCAAAGCATCTATAATTTCTATAAAACAAGGTATTATTTAGGTAAATATACTATTCATTAAAGGTTTAATTTTTTTTTCAAGATGTATAACAATGTCAGTGAGTCCATCAGTGCACCACCCCTATTTCTAGAATTAGATTATTAATTGTAGACAGTGAAACTGGGCTTGGAATAAAGGGCCTCCTGTGCCCTTCAGCCTGCAAGTAACATAACCAGAACTGGGGCACCGTGGGGACAGACTGCTACGTTCCATGATCTTCCTAACTTGCTAGGCCATGAGCTAGCCAGCAAGCTGAGAACCATCATCCTGAGCTGTAATTCTGCAGAGGAACGCACAAGCCCTGGAGACTTGAACATATATACTCATGGCTGCAGGATCACAAAACAGACAGGCAACAGGAAAGACAAGAGCACCTAAATCCCCAGCTGCTTTAGAAAGCAGAGCTCTGGCATCCCTGTGTTCTACCCCATCAGCGTTAATTAACCTACCCAGAGTGACCATTTACGGTTGCTGAGCATCAGCTCTGTGCCAAGCACCATGGAATCTGTTGAGTTCTTACGTTTGTTATCCCTAAACCTTGCGACAATTCTGAAAAATCAATTAGTTTTTTCTCCTTTTTAATTGGTAGAAACGAAGCCTCAGTCATTTTGTAGACTGCCCCACTACCAAAGCCTTCAACCACACACATGACAAATGGGTTTGTTCTGGCTCTGTAACCAGCTACAGTGGATTAGAAGCGGGTGCCTGGAACACTGTGTTAAGAAGGTGACTGAAGCCAGGCGTGGTGGCGCACACCTGTAATCCCAGTACCTGGGAGGCTGAGACTGGAGGATCGGGGTTCATGGCCAGCCTCAACTACTTAGTGAGGCCCTCTGCAACTTAGTGAGATCCTTTTTCAAAATAAATAATAAAATATAGGGTTAGGGGTGTAGCTTGAAGGTAGAATGCTCTGGGTTCAATCCCAAGTACCGCAAAAATAAAGTTGACTGAAGTCGTTCCTTGTGCAGAGAGCGGCAGTCTGTGAGCAGCAACATTGAGGCTACAGAAAGGGTGTGTGAAGCCACTCTGCAATCCCTGCACTCTCCACGCCCGCGCCTTTCCACAGCACAGTGAGAGACCGGCCGGGCGCAGCATAATTGCAAAGGCTGCTCAGGACCCTGGTTCCTACAGAATGTCTCAGCACCACAGTCTGTGCATCTGCCCCCTTCCCTTCCACTGAGTCATTGAAGTCACTCTCTTGAAGCAGCATAGAGGCCAGTAATGTCTCCAAGCACAGGTTCTGGAGAACCTTCTCTTGCTCTGTTCCATTATCATCTTCACATGGACTCATCATCACCTTAGAAGATAAATCACAAGATACAGGTTCAGTAGGAGTAAGGAAAAGAGAGAAGGGGTGCTATGGTTTGGGTGTGGTTTACACATGCCCCCCATCCCCCCATGTATACTGCATTGACATTTAATCTCCATTGTAAGACATTAAGAGGGTGGAGAATTCCAACTGTGGTGTTTGGGGCCCTTTAGGAGGTGATTAGGATTAAATACTGTCAGGGTGGAGCTCCCAGGATGGAATCCTAGTGGCTTTATAAGAATGGAGAGAAGCCAGGTGTGGTGGTGCACACCTGTAATCACTTGGGAGGCTGAGACAGGAGGATTCCAAGTTCAAAGCCAAACTTGGAAACTTAGCAAAACCCTGTTTCAAAATAAAAATTTAAAAAGGATTGGGGGCGTAGCTCAACGGTAGAATGCCTCTGAAGTCAATCCTCAGTTCAAGAAGGGGGAGGGGAGAAGGAAGAGGGGCCGGGAGAAGAGGAGGAGGAGGAGGAGGAAGAAGAGGAGAAGGGGACCACAAGACACACATCTGTGTGTGCACTCCCTGTCTCTTGCCATGTGATGCCCTGTGTCACCTTGGGACTCCATCCATTACCAGAAGCAGCCGCTTGACTTTACATCTCTAGAAACAGGAGCTAAAACAACCCTCTTTTCTTCATAACTCACATAGCCTGTGGTATTGTGTTACTGGAAACAGGAAACAGGCTAATATCTGGTCTGAAGGGAACATGTCAACAGAGGAGGGATGCATGGAGAGTCATCCCTGAAGGAGTGACTGAGCCCCTGGGGCCTGGTCCAGGTCCAGGGCGGCCTCACGGAGTGCTGGAGATGGAGACACAGGAAGATCCTGGAAATACTCTCTTCTCTGACTCGACCATGTTGATCCTCAGTGGCACAACTTCCTTTGCCCTGAGCAAGTCACTTCTCTCAGCCTCAGTTCCTTCATCTGTAACACAGTGGGGTTGGACCTCGATACCTCATTAGGTCCTCCCAGCTCCAAAACTTAAGGATTTGCAAACTATTTTATGAACAGAACAAGCAGAGGGAGGTCAAGTCAGGTGGAGACTCCAAGGGGTCATTTCACTACAATAAAGTCATCAGACTGGAGTTCAGATCTTGACTCTGCCAATTGCCAATTTGTGATTGTGGACAAGTCTTATCATCCCACACACCTGAATCTCTGCTTCCCACATGTTAAAAATGTCTCCCTCACAGGGGCACACAAGGATTCTACAAAACAATGTCTATAAGTTGCTTATCCCAGTCTTGATACGTGGGACACAGACAATACAGGCTGCTTCTCTTTTCTTCCCAGGAAGTGCATCATTATATGTACTGCTAAGAAATAAAAAGTTGTCTCACACCAGTAGTTATTAGGCATAGCCTGATCTCAAAGGTATTAGATATGGAGGAAAATGTGAGCCTGAGCATAGAGCAAGCAAAGTCTCTGGGGACTGTGGGACCTGAACAGCACTCTGAAATGGGGCCATGGGTGACCCAATTTGCTTTCCCAGTCGACCAGGGATGCTTTGATCTGACACTAAAATTAACATATTTTTCAGTATGAGAAAAAGCTTGACAAGTTAGAGTTAATTTTCAAGATCCAAAGCTAACACTTAGTGGAACACAAATTTACCATAGTTCCAAAATTCAATGCATCAATAAACCTTCACAAACACTTCCAAATAATTTCAGCTTTGACTAAAGACAGAGTCAAACTGACTAGGCCAACCAGTGCTTGCTCAGCACTCAGCCTGCTCCATGGGTACTACGTGAAGGCCCAGAGGAACTAAGCCATGTGCTTCAGCACTTAAAATTATGTAGAAGAGTTTAGAACCAGGCATGGTAGTGCATGCCTGTAATCCCAGCTGCTTGGGAGGCTGCAGCAGGAGGATTGCAAATTCAAGGCCAGTATGGGTGAATTAGTAAGACCCTGTCTCAAAATAAAATAAAATAATAGCCAGGCATGGTGGCATATGCCTGTACTTGGAAGGTTGAGACAAGAGGATTGTAGGTTTGAGCCAGCCTCAGCAATTTAGTGAGACTCTGTTTCAAAATGAAAAATAAAGCAGGGCTGGGGGTGTAGTTTGTAGGTCAATGCCTCTGGGTTTAATTCCCAGTACCAACATACATATAAATATATTTTTATTTATATAAAATAAAACAACATAAATAGGCTGAGGATGTAGCTCAACAGCAGAGCATTTGTCTGGCAACCATGAGACACTAGGTTTAATCCCTGGTACTGGAATTAAAAAAAAAAGATTTTAGAAAACACGAGCCACTCTAATATGCCTCTCCCCGCTATCCTCTGAGAAAAACAATGCTCTGCCCAAGGATCAGATTAATTACCATCATTCCTCGTATGGGTGAATTAAAAAGCCACAAAAGAAACTACGCGTTTCAAGGAGCTAATAGAATTAGTGATTTTCTGCAAATTGGTAGAAGGGTCAGCCTTGGACCTTACAAAGTTGTATATTGCCTTTAGTACCTCTTACTTCCAGAGGAAGAAAAGTTCTGGGCTCCCACATGAAGATGAATAGTGAAGACTTAGAAGAAATTAATTTCATTGAAAAGGCATTTCTCCCTCCGACAGCACTAGGTATTGGTGGCACAGCTCCTCGTGTTGTTGACTTAAAGAGATAACATTTGCCCTAGATGATGGTGTCGTTGCTATGGTAACTTTTTTTTTTTTAACAAGACTAAAAATAATGAAGCCTGTGTCTGATTTACTAGGACAAGTGAAGCCTTTCTCCACAACTGCCTGAAAGAAGTATCTGTCGAGTGTCACAGATTTATTTCAAATTAAGGGGCACCTGGCTTAGGTGCTGAAGTGAAATGTTTTTATTTCTGCCTGACTCTTCCACTTTTAAATGTCATAGCTTTGCAGGGCATGGTAGACACACGCCTAATAGAGAAAAACAGACAGGAGTTTAATGAGTCACAAAGAAGCATTCTTTATTTCAAGTGCATCCTGTGTTCTCATTGGAATGAGTCCACAAAGCTGCTGGGTCCCCAAACCTTTCATTTGTAATTTCCCATGTAGGAGCATAGACAAGGCCCAAATTGTCGTTAGCTAAGCAACAGCATTTTGTTTATTTATTTATTTTTGTAGTACTGGGGATTGAACACAGGAGCATTCCACCTCTGATATATATATATACCCCCAGCCCTGTTTTATTTTTTATTTTGAAACAGGGTCTCACTAAGTTGTGGGGGGCCTTGCTAAGTTGCTGAGGCTGGCTGCAAACCTACAATCCTCCTGTCTCAGCCTCTCAAGTACTGAAATTACAGGTATGTGCTGCTACACCCAGTTGCACTTCATTTATTAGTTGTTGACTTTGTTCCAGAGAAAGTTCCTAGGGTCAAGGCCCCAGAGTACGCACATGTGTGTCTGTGTACTCGTGCCTGTGTTCAAGCGATGGAGTCAGGTGACAGAAGTATGGAGAAGAGGAGCAGGAGAGCGCTGGTCTATGCTCCAGAGTCCACATTATATCACTTAACAAAAATTAATTAAGCAAAAAAAAAAAATGTATGAATTAAGCAACTGCTGTGTGGCAGCCACTGTTTCCCACTGGGTTCATTTAAAAAAAAAAATAGTAAAAGAAGCCAGGTATGGTGGTGCACACTTATAATCCCAGTACTTGAAAGGCTAAAACAGGAAGATTATAAGTTTGAAGCCAGCCTCAGCAACTTTGTGGGGTCCTCAGGAACTTAGTGATACTGAGACGTAGTTTCAAAATAAAATATAAAATAGGGTTGGGAGTATAGCTCTCAGGTAGAACTTCCTGGTTTCAACCTCCAGTACCTCCAAAAAATAAATAAATAAATAAAGATGAGCCTGGTATGGTGGCGCACGCTTGTAATCCCAGTACTTGGGAGACCAAGACAGGAGGATTGAAGGTTTGAGGACAGCCTCAGCAAGTAGTGAGACTCTCATCAACTTAGCGAGACCCTGTTTCAAAATAAAAATGAAATATATTGGGGCTATAACTTGGAGGTAGAATGCACCTAAGTTCAATCCCCAGTACCACAAAAAAATAAAAATTAAAAATATAATGGTGTTGGAAAGCTTGGAATAGCTAATAAGACAGTAATGATTGGTTTCTCCTTTCCTCCTTCCTTCCTCCTGTCCTTCCATATTTTATTATTCATTGAGTGTTACCATATGCCAGACATATAACAAGTACACATGATATAAATTTGAACAGAGCTAAGAACCTGAACTTAAAGAGCCAATACTCCAGTAAGAGTGATAAACAAATCAACAGACCTGTGACTAGGAAATTGCATTCCTGGACGTTTATCCCAGAGACATAGAGATTTACGTTCATGTAAAGGCCTGTGCTTGTTCAAAGCAACTTCACTCATAAGAGCCTCAAACTGGATACAACTCAGGATCCCTCAGCAGGTGAATGATTAACCATAATCCGTGCCATGAGCTTCCACTTGGGAATAAAAGGGAATGAACACACAACAGTTTAGATGAATACCCGGAGAATTATGCTGAGTTTTAAAAGCCAGCCCTGAAAGGTTGCATACTGACAACCTCATTTATATGGTTTCTTGAAAAGACAAAGTTATAGAAATGAAGAACAAACTAACATTTCCTATGGATTAAGGAGGGCTGGGGTGGGAGGGAAGAGGTGAGGTTATAAAAGGGCAACAGGAAGATTTTTACAATGATGGAAACATTCTGTCTCTTGACCATGGTGGCAAATATGTGCAGGAAACATAAAATAAAGTTGCACAGAACTAAACCCATACATATGTGCGCAGGTGCAAGTAAAAGGGGAAATCAGAATAATATAAGAGATCGTATCAATGTCAAGAACCTGGATGTGATATTGTACTATAGTTTTGCAAGATGTTATTATTAAGGAAAATGGTACATAGACTCTCTGTATTATTTTTATGACTTCACGTGAATCCACATTATCTCAAAATAATTGGTTGGATTTTAAAATAACACAATATAAAATGTGATCAATGATAAATGCTATGATAAAAATGAAAATAGCATACTATGGGAATTTAGAATATGGGAGTAAGGAGGCTAAATTATCAGGAGACACTTCCTGCAGAGGTTATGGGGGTGTAAAAAATGTTCATTCCAGCTTGGCATAGTTGTGCATGCCTCTAATCCCAGTATTTGGGAGGCTGTGACAAGAGGATTGCAGATTCAGACCTCAGCAATGTAGCAAGACTCTTGGCAACCTAGTGAGATTCTATTTCAAAACAAAAAAATAAAAAGAGCTGAGGGTATAACTTGCAGGTAGAATACCCCTGAGTTCAACCCCAGTGCCACCAAAAAATAAATAATAAATAAATAAATGCTCATTCTAGGAAGAGGAAACTGCTATAGATTCAGGTCTTTGTCTGTCTTGTCCACTGCTATTTCCCCCATGCTTAGAACATTGAGTGTCTTTTTGATAGTCAATCAGCAAAACTATTTATTGAATGAAGAACTAAATGCATGGCAGAGGGTGTGGGGAGTTTTCAGTGCATCATGGTTCCACATAGCATGTGCTCAGGAAGAGAGTCAGGGAAGAGGATGGGAGCAGCAGGTGAGCTGCAGGTCAGCACTGTGGAAGACCCTGTGGGCGTATGAGGTGAGAAAATGGAGCAAAGAGACCAGCTGAGGAGACTGCCTTGTCAGACACTGCTCAGGATAAGTCCTACGTCTAAAGCAGGCATCAAATAGAAAGAGAATTCAGGCCACATGAGTAGCATTAAATTTTCAAGTAGCCACATTAAAAAGGTAAAGTGAAACAGGTGAAGTTAACTTTGGTAGTTAATCCTAGTGTGACATGTTCTAGAAATAAAATAGGTTTGATTTAACCCAGTGTTATCCGAAGTGTTTACCTTTCAACACAATTAATATAAAAAGCTTCTGGGGAATTGCTTTACCTCATTTGTTTTTGTATTGGGGATTGAACCCAGGGGCATTCTACCTTTGAGCTACATCCCCAGCCCTATTTTATTTTTTTATTTTGAAACAAAGTCTCACTAAGTTGTTGAGGGCCTCATTATGTTGTTGAGGCTGGCCTCAAACCTGTAATCCTCCTGTCTCATCCTCCCAAGTACTGAGATTACAGGCATGTACCACTATACCTGGCTTATTTTTTTATTTTGATACAGGGTCTCACTAAGTTTCCGGGGCTGGCCTCGAATCTGTCTCAGTCTCCCAAATACTGGGAATACAGGCATGCACCACCATGCCTAGCTATCTTTATCTCTTTTGGCATCCTTGTTTTATACTACACCTTTGAAGTCTAATCTACATTTACAATACATATAACTGACAGCATACATCATTCAAACTAGCCACAGCTCAAAGGTACTCACAAGTTGCACATGGTAGCTACTATGGCAGAGAGTGCTAGCACTCCCCAGTGGCAAGGAGTCTTATTTTAATCCTTTCTAGACCCTTTTCATGTGGTGCACCTATTAATTTTTCCAACCTCAATAATCCTATGAAGTATTATTACCTACCCTTTATGATGAGGAAACTGAAGCCCAAAGATGTTAACCGTATTAACTATGGCTCTCCAGTTTATCGGTGATGGAATTAGGATTCCAATGCAGCTCTGATGGACTGATTTTGACTGTATCTGGTGACTCTAGCCATTTTATTACATTGTTCCAGTGAGAAACCACCGTGGTCTACAGTGAAGGGATTATTAGATCAGCCTGCTAGAAATATCTGAGCCCTCACCAGCTGAGCCCATGCCGCTGGTGCATGTGAAGTTTCAAAGCTTAAAGCGGCAAGGAGTCTGTACAAGAGAATTTTTTCAGAATTTAACAAAATGCTTATTTATCCAGAACCATGATTCCTAATCTGCTGAGCCTAATTCCTTGAGAGTCTCAGTCTTTGGAAATGTGCCTGTTTGCCTGACTGAACCACTACTTCTTACCTTAACCTTGCTGAGGAGGTTGCCTCAAATTGAATCAGAGAGAGAAATTCCTCCCGAGAAAGTGTCCCTGACATCCACTGAGCAATGAAGCCGGAATGATAATCAGGTCCAGAGAAGGGAAACTAATATAATCAAAAAGGTGGAGAAATCTCATCACAGAGAATAGAATTGGAAAAAAATCACCGACCCACTGGACAGGCAAAGGCTGCAGGGAAGACCAAGACCCTAAAGCCATGAAGGCATGGAGTACGTTGAACAGCAGCATTGTGTTGTTGTTTTGGTTCTGGAGATTGAACCCAGGGACATCCTACCTCTGAGCTGTATTCCCAACTCTATTTTGCTTTTTATTTGGAAACAGGGTCTTGTAAGTTGCGGAGAGTCTCACTAAGTTACTAAGGCTGGCTTTGAACCTGCAATCCTCCTGTATCAGCCTCCCAACAGCAGCATTTTTATTTATTTATTTATTTATTTATTTATTTATTTACTTATTTTCTTTACGGTACTGGGGATTGAACCCAGGAGCATTCTACCTCTGAGCTACACCCCCAGCCCTATTTTGTATTCTTTATTTTTAAACAAGGTCTCACTAAGTTGCGCAGGGCCTTACTAAGTAGCTGAGGCTGGCCAAGAACCCGGATCCTCCTGTCTCAGTCTCCCAAGTACTAGGATTACAAGCGTGCACCACCACGCCCGGCTCAAACAGCAGCATTTTTAAGACAGATGTGAGACCCACTTCTGCCTGTGACTTCTGGGTCCTTGAACCAGTGTCTCTTGGAATCAGGGACCCTCCTTCAGAATGCTGACCAAAGATTAGAGATGTAGTTTGAGACCTAAGAGTTGAGCAAAGTAAAAGCCTCATGACCATGATTCTGAGTTAAGAAGCCATGGACAGAAAACCAGTGAGGAAACAAGCACTTCTTGATGTAAAGACTGATAGATCCCAGTACAAAAATACTGGGAGATTTCAGCATAACCTTTCTCACCAATCAACAGGTCATCCAGACATAAAAATCAGTCAAGAAACGTCAGACCTAAAAACTAGTACAAATCAAATGGATCTAATAGACATGGACAGAATATTTCATCAAATAACAGGTGGATTCACCTTCTCAGCTGCTCATGGTATTGTCACCTGGTAATAATGTCTACCTCGATATAAGTATTACAGAGGAAAACCTCAGTCCTGCTCTGCATGGAAAGAATTCACACAGAAAGAACGAATGGGGAAGTAGATGAGGTTTATTTAACAAGTTGGGGGCACAGTAATAAAAGAAGGTCATGATAAAGGGGGTTACATTCCAGAGAAAGGGTCAGGTTATGTTCCAGAAAATGGTCTGAGCCGGGTGTGGTGGCACACGCTTGTAATCCCAGCATTTGGGAGGCTGAGACTGGAGGATCCGGGTTCACGGCCAGCCTCAGCTATCTAGTGAGGCACTCCACAACTTAGTGAGACTCGGTTTCAAAATAAAGAATAAAAAATAGGGCTGGGGGTATAGCTGAGAGGTAGAATGCCCCTGAGTTCAATCCCCAGTACCACAAAAAAAAAAAAAAGAAAAGAAAATGGTCTGATTGTGTTCAAGAGGGAATCCAGAAAGAGCCACTTCCCCAGGGTGAGAGATGACAAAGAAGTAGAAAACAGCATGCAGTCTTCCACATCCTGTGTTTCATTCAGCCTGGAAACCTTTCCCCCTAATGTATATGCATTTAGGGTAGTCACTAACTCTTTTTGGCCATAGCTTAATGCAACTGATCTGCACTGTTTTCACCCTGTTGGAGACTTTTTCACAGGAGTCTAAGTGAAACCCTGGGGGGCATCTCTAAAACAGCAATTGCAGCTCCTTATTCTTCTCAGGAGGCTGGTCAGACCTTCTGTCCCATTTTTTTCCCTAATCTAACCACCTAATAGTAACTTTTCCACAACAGACCATATTTTAGTTCACAAAGCAAGTCTCAGCAAATACAAAAATACCGATATATAATACATTGCATCTTAAGAACTTGACTTAACCGAAGGGGATGGATGGGGTGGGGGGGGGACACACCCTAATGCGCACGATGAACATACACAATTATATCAAGGTCACTCACTAAACTGAACTTGAGAAGGAGGGAGGGCGAGGGAGTGGGGTGGGAATTGGAGAAGGGGTTAAATGAGAAATGTGTGCACATTGTTGTTATCAACTTGTACCTAACAAAGATGTATGTTTACAATGCATGAATTATTACAATAAAAAAATAGTAATATCTTGAGTCTTATCAGATCATAATGAACTGAAATTAAAAATAGCAACAAAACTATTAGACTATGTAAACTATGTAAACACATGGAGATTGATCAATACACTTTTGAATGATAAATGGATCACAGAAGAAAAAAGGGGAGAAATTTAAAAATTCCTAGAATCAGATAAGAAGATATATACAACATACCAAAATCTCTGGCACATTATGAAGGTAATTCTAAGAGAAAGTTTATGGTATTGATGGCCCACATGAAAAATCAGAGGAATCCCAAATACACAATCTAATGAGGCATCTCAAGGCCATAGAAAAATATGAAAAAACTCATCCAAAGCCAGTAGAAGACAGGAAATAATTAAAGCCAGAGCTGAAGTGAAAGAGAGAATAAAAAATACAAAGTAACAAAAAGTTGGTTCTTTAAAAGATTGATAAATCCTTAGCCAAACTAACCAAAAGAAAGAGAATAATAACATTAACAAAATTAGAGATGAAAAGGGAGACATTACCATAGACTACTTGGAAATCCAGATAAACTATTTTGAAAATTTATATTCCAACAAATTGGAAAATTGAATTTTAGACACATACTACCTACCTAAATTGAACCAAGAGGATATAGAAAACCTAAACAGACTAATAACAAACAAGATTAAAGCAGTAATAAGAAACCTACCAGCAAAGAAAAGCTCAGGACCAGATGGATTCTCAGCTGAATTGTACCAGATCTTTAAAGACAAACTAATGTCATTGTTCCTCAAATTACCCCATGGAATGGAAAGGGGGCAAATACTCCCAAATTCATTCTATGAAGCTAGTATCACCCTGATACCAAAACCAGGTAAGTATACATCATGGAAAGAAAACTGCAGACCAATATCCCTGATGAACACATATGCAAAGATCCTTATTAGCAATTTGCATTCAAAAATACATTAAGAAGATCATACACCATGACCAAGTTGGTTTCATTCCAAGGATACAAGGTTGGCTTACCACACAAATCAATAAATATAAATAATTAAATAGAATTAAGGACAAAAATCACATGATCATCCCAATAGATACAGAAAAAGCATCTGACAAAATTTTACACTCACTCATGATGAAAACACAAAAAAACTAGGGCTAGGAAGCATTTACCTCCACATCATAAAGAGGCAACATGTGACAAACCCAAACCCAACATCATACTGAATGGGGGGGAAGGGGGCTGGATGCATTTTCTCTAAAACCAGGAACAAGACAAGTATGTCCACTCTTATCTCTCCTCTGTCAGTAATTGATATAATATTTGAAATTTTAGCCAGAGCAATTAGACAAGAGATGGAAGGGATACAAATTTTAAAAAGTAGTTAAATTATATGTTTGCAGATGATATGATTCTCTATACCAGAAGACTTCTAAGCTAATAAATTGAGGAAAATAGCAGGATACAAAATCAACAAACAATACAAAAATCAATAGCTTTTCTATCTGTAACAATAATGAACCCGCTGGAAAAAAATAACTAAGAAAACAATCTCATTCACGATAGCCTCAAAAATAAATAAATAAAATCCCTAGGAATAAGTCTACCAAATTAAGTTATGTGCCTGTAAGAATATGTCTCAGTGAATCCCATTTTATGTATAATTATAGTACAGCAAATAAAAAGAAAAAAACAAAGAGGCCCAGAACCTAATAGGAAGTCTATAAACATCTAATACCATTCACTGACTTTCTCGCTATCTACTTCTTATTTACATGTCACAGAAATACCCCAACATCATTATGTCCCAAACAAAGCTCATTATCTTTCTCTATGGGCTCTTCCCTACCCCCTTCAGCTTGCGTTTCCCACCTCCGTAAATGGTACCTCTGGGGATTCATTCTAGATTCCTCCCTCTGTCATATCCACACTCCTGTGCTGATGCCCCTGACTCCTTCCGCCCAGTCCCCCGTGGCTAGAAAGGCCTTTTATAAACATAAATCACCCCAATTTGTACATTCCTGCCTCTGCTTCCCATCCCCCAACTTATCCTCTGGGACATGGCTTAACTACTGCTTCCTCCAGGAAGTCCCCGGTCCTCCAAGTCTGAGATGGGTGCTATCCCCTCCATGTTTATCACACCAAGCAGCTCCCCAAGGATGCCTCCTTTCCCACTACATCATCGCCCACAGCTCACCTGTATCTAGTGCCTACTGACCCTGGCTCCAAGTGGCTGTGTGGGACTCTTCTGCTCACCCTAATGTCCCCAATGCCTGCCCATAGTAACCAATAAAAACCAATGAGGAAGTGATTAAACAACTAAATGATTGCTGAGAATACCAAATGTCACTCATTGCCATTTTTCTCCCTACTTTTAAAGTTTGGAAATATTTCCCGAAGAGTGACTGGCTAACCCAGCAAGATTTGCCTTCCTGAGTGCAAATGAGAACTTGGTGGACCTGTGCAGGCGTCATCATGAGATGCAGGACCTCTGACTTGGCAACAGGGAACTACCCAGGCAACAGGGGTTCTGGAAACATTGGCCAGGTAGCCAGGTCAGCACCCACTTCCCCTCATCTCCTTTCCCAACACAGCACATTAAACCTGGGCATTTCTACCCCAGCTAATTTGTACAGATTTCTCTGTGTGAACCATCACCTGCTTCTTGGCACTCCTTGGCACCTTCCACTTATTACTAATGTCCACTACCTGGAGAGAAATCAAGCATTTTCCCTTTTTGCAGCTTGAACCATCTCATGAAGGAAATTTGGAGAGTATGGAAATTCGATGTGATTGATAGCCAGCTATTTGCTTCCCTCACTTTTGCTATGTCGTAGTTCTGCTTGGAAAATAAAAAGGGGTTTGGGCTTTTCTGACAGCCTGATAGGCAATGAAATAATTGTAATAATCCTCTCCCCTCGGGGGCAAAAGCAAAGGAGGAAACTTCATAATGAAATTACTGTGCCTCAAAGATGTCGTCACCAGATTCATCCTTTTTGCATTGTTCGTGTCCGAGACTCTGGAAATGTAATGCATATTTTAGGCATGCCTAACAATGTTGTTAATGCTCTGGTTTCTGAATTGCCTTGAGGATCCATGAGGCCTGCAGCAGACTGAGCCAAAAACATAAAGCTTTAGAAATACTATCAGAATACACACACACACACACAGACACACACACACACACACACACAGCTCACTGATCACATATAACTGTGGATCTAATACCTCAACTTAAAAAAAAGGGGGGACACAGTTTTTTTATTTTAGTCTCCAGTCTAATTTTTTCCTTTCAATCTTATGATAAGGGTTGGGGGAAGGGCTTATCTCCACTTTTCCATAGAAGGCAAGAGAAAAAAAACAGAGAATAGCTCTGGCCTCTGTCTATCTGCTCCATGCTCCCATCTTAGTCACTTATCTGATTGATGAGGTTGAAAAATAAAAACAGCGATTAAGCATCCTAGAGATTTAGAGTTCAGTTTGATTAATCAGTTGGGATGGTTTGGGCTGCAAGGTCCAAGTACAAGCCATTGAAGTGGCATACAGTTAAGTTTAATAGCAAGAGACCCAGAGTTGAGGAGATCCAACGAGGTCTTGCTGCTCAACAGTGACATCAGGGACTCAGGTACTTCCCTGTTTGGGGCTCTGCCACCCTCTGAGTGTTGACATGGCTCCTAGCTCAGACTTAGTGTCTACCAATGTTCAAAAACAGAAAGAAGGCAAATGAAGAGAAGAAGATATCTTATCACAAGCATTTGGTTTGGGGGAGGTGTGTGTGTGTGTGCGTGCACGTGCGTGCGCTACTGGGGATTGAACCCAGGAACATTCTACCTCCAAGCTATAACCCTAGCCCATTTTATTTATTTTATTTTATTTTATTTTTTGGAAACAGCATCTCATCAAGTTGCTGAGATCCTCCCTAAGTTGCTGAGGCTGGCTTCAAACTTAGGATTCTCTTTTCAAACCTGGGGTTCTCCTGTCTCAGTCGCCAAAGTACTGGGATTACAAGCATGTGCCACCATGCCCAGTTTAGCATCTCTCTTTTAAGAGAGAAAAAGTCTAACAGAAGTTTCCTGCAGATTTCCTCCTTAATCACATTGGTCAGCATCAGGTCATGTGGTCATGCCTTGCTGTGAGGGAGGCTGAGAATGAGAGAGAGGTTAGGCATTTTCAGCCTCCAGAGTTGGGGACCAGTTCTGCTAGCCAGGGAGAAAGGCAGGGAATGGCTGCAGGGCAGATAATCACCAGTGCTGTCAAGTGTGTAGGTTCAATTCAGGGTGAAGGCCATTTGGCTACATATCAAGCTGTACTCTCTAATTTAACTCTGCTCAGTAAGAAATCCAAGATTTTTGTCTCCTCCTGTCAGATTCTTGCATCTTGTTTTCTTATTATTTCCAAGCTCAGAGCAAGTACAGGAACAAGATTAATTATCATTCTCTAACACTAACAATTACCTCCAGGAATACCACTGACAACAAGAAAAGGAGCCACCACCCACTTTGAACCTCATTTTCTTTCTCTGGAAATAGAGTGGAGTGGAGGAGAGAATCTCCAAAGTCCCTTCCAGGCCGGGCAATCTAGAAGACCATGACTGTGCATTTGAATGTCTGTAAGCAAGGAATCAAATCACAGTCTCAGACATGTTATAAAAGGAGCATATTTGACTCACATTGGCCTTGGGGAATCAAAAATAGTAAATTATAATGAACTTTGAAGCTGGTGTCAACTTAATAAAAATAATAACTAGTGACTATGTTCTGGCATGGCATTGAAGGGAGCCATCTAATAGGCTGACAAGGGTTTAGACAAATGCTACCTGCTTGAAAATGAGTTTTGTGAGGCAGGCAGAAAGACAAGTCACTAATATGGATCTTTCCTCATCTCCATATTGAAAAAATCTCTAACATCTACAGGGCATAGTCCAAATATCTTGGCAAGGCTTATAAAAGGTCTTCCCAGCCAAGTACCAGCCTACATTTATACAAAGTCAGTAATAATAATAATAATAATAATAATAATAATAATAATACACAGCTAATATTTTTTAAGTTGCACTTTGTGTTCTTTACAAAGTACTTCACATTCATTGTCTCTTTCAATCCTCATAACATCGCCCAAATACCTTGGCAAGGCTTATAAAAAGTCCTTCCCAGCCAAGCACCATCCTATATTTACACAAAATCAAGAAGAAGAAACAGCTAATATTTTTAAAGTTTTGCTCTGTGTTCATTACCAAGTACTTCACATCCATTGTCTCTTTCAATCCTCATAACACTAATACTGTTATAATATCATCTCCATTTTACATACAAAGAAACTGAAGTAAAGTAACTTGCTCAACATCATAAAGCAAAACTAGTAGAGCTGGAATTTGAATGTAGGTAGTCTGTGTCCAGAGTTTATGCCCTTAATAAGTCTATACTATGTTGCTCTAATAGTATTTGAATATTACTTTAAAATTTATTTACATTTCAGCTGAGTATGAAATGGAGTGGTGCATGCCTATAATCCCACTACTTAGAAGGCTGAGACAGGAAGATCGCAGGTTTGAGGCTCACCTCAGCAACTTAGTGAGGCCCTTAGTAACTTAGTAAGCTCTTGTTTCAAAATTTAAGAAAAAAAATACGACTGGGAGTGTAGTTCAGAGATAGAACGTCCCTGAGTTCAATCCCCAATACCACACACACACACACACACACACACACACACACACACACACACACAAATTATTTATGTTTCTATTTTTGCCACTAATCCATATGGGGCCAATTTTCTTTCTCTTCCCTAGTAATTATATCTGACAGCTAATAGACAATAAATAATGAATAAATGGATGAATGAATGAATTCCTGCATAGACTTCCCTGTTCTTCAAGCACCCTCTGCTCCATCACTTTACTGTGCCCTGACTTCCACTGCTCCCTCACCCAAGAAAACCCCTCCCCCTCCCTCAGGAATGTGACCAAATATCATACTTATGCTGTGTTCTTCACATTGAAAACAAGTCACCTACAAAGGAACTATAATTAGAGCAGCATAGGACTTATTCCTTAATCAGTATCAGCTAGCAACAGCCCTCAAATCTCAATGGCTTAACACAATAGAATATCTCACATTCAGCAAAAGTAGAGATCAGAGAGCAGTTCTCTGGACAGAGGATCCACCTTGTGGTGTCATCATCTTCAAGATGTAGCCTAGGCCACCACGGAAGGAAAAGAGAGAGGCTAGAGAATTGCACAAGCCTGGAAATGGGTATACAATTTCCACCCATATTCCATTGGTCATAACTGAGTTGTATGGCCCTGATCTAACTGCAAATGAGGCTAAGGAATGAGGTTGTCCTGCATGCCCAAGAAGATGAAATAAATTTAGTGAATATATTATATTGTTCCCACCATATCTTATTCACTGTAATATGGGTCAATGCCTTCAAACCTCTAATGAAAATGGTTTTCATCTTGGAATTCTATACCCAGCCAAACTTTCAATCAAGTATGAACATAGAATAAAAAAATATTCAGACATGCTAGATCTCAAAACCTGAATATTCCACATACCTTTTCTCACTAAGATACCAAATAAAGTAAACAAAGAAATAAATAAAGGAAGAAGAAAACATCTAATCTAGGAACCTGGAATCTAAAGCAGGAGAAAGTTAAAGAGAAGTCCAGAAATAACAGCTGTATCACTGGCCTAGAGAGCAACAAATCCAAACTGGAACAGAAGGGTAACTGCATTTAAAGGATAAGGAAAGGAAAAATTGGCCAGCAATCTATGATACCACATGCCCTGACTTATACTAATCCTTCATCTTCCATCATATGAGCCTATAAATAATGCATACAATTTATAAATCTATAAATAGTAGCATAGGCATATTTCTTGGAATGGAGAAGTAAATTACAAAAGAAATAGCTAAAAAGTTGAAAATGTTTGCCCCAGTGGGTGGAATAGAGAAAGAGAATGCCATGTGTCATAACTCTTGATATAATGTTTCATGTTTTAACCACATAATATATATTTTTGTTAAAATTTTACATATTTTTAAATAAAAGCAAGAGGATAAAAGTAACTTTTTGTAATCTTTTCCTTTTGTCTCTCTGAAGGTCTCACCAAGGCCCTATGATAGCCTCAATGAAAAGGAGAGAGGGTAAATGCGTGACATCTTTGAATCACAACCAGAGTAGTTTACTCTTCACCTAATTGCCTCAAGAGATTCAAGGGAAGAAGGGGAGGACTGGGAACAACAAACTGCGCTACAAACAAAGCTCCTGAAATATCACCAGTGACCATCAAATATGCTGGCTCTTTTCCACTATGTCAAAAAATCATATTTAATAGGACATTTTAGGCATTTTTTTCTAAAATCAAGATACAGTAAATTCTTTTAATCTAAAGGCATCATAACCCTTAACTTTTTTGTTTGGTTGACTCAGCATGACTTTGCTGAGCTCAGGTTGCCACCTAATGAGTAATGCCTCACTAAGTGTTCAGACACCTATTTTTAATTTGGGAAACATTCGTTGACCTCTTGGCTCCCTTGCTGTCCTCCTCCAAAAGTTCACTAGCAATAGTTCTGTAGAAAGTTCCATAGTATCTATTAGAAGGTCATTTACCAGGACCTAGATCCTCAGCCACACTGGCTGAGGGGCCATCACCTCTTTAAGCAATGTCATACTGGAGTCATCTGTTCTAGGTGTTGGGAATAGAGGTGCAGAACATTAACAGTTCATGCCATTAACAGTTGAGGAGCTCTCAGACCACACAAATGGACTGACAGATGTGTCAATGATGACAGCAGTTATAAACACTGTGGTAGCGATATGCACCGGGGACCATGGGTTGGAGAGACGCCTAACCCAGCCTAGGGGCAGGAGGAAAGGCTTTCTGAGATGACACGTCTTCTGAGTATGAAGGACATCGATATGAGTGTATACTGAGAAATGAAAAGGGCATTCTGAGAAGAGCACATGTAAAAGTCTCCGAAGTGAGAGAGCACTCCGAAAGGGAATTGAAAGTCATCTGGGCAGAGGGAGAAGCGACAGGAGATGGTAGGTACATCCAGAGGCAAACAAGGACAAAGTTCTCCCAGGAACACATGAGAGGGTTTTATTTAGAGGATTGATATGATCAGACAGGAGTTTTAAATAGAGCCCTCCAACCAGAAGACGGAAGTGTGTGTGTGTGTGTGTGTGTGTGTGTGTGTGTGTGTGTGTGTGTGTTGGTGATGGGAGGTGACGTTGGTGAAAGAGACTCTATGAACAGAAGTGAGACCACCCAGTTAATGAAGGAGAAATCCTGGGAGTATGGACTAAGTGGAAGTGTGCAGAAAAAGGGAGAGAGCCACTGACGTCTAATTGAGAAGTTGAGTCAACAGGATCTAGTTATAAAGCAGGAAGGAGGAGGAGACGTCTCAGATGGTCCCTCCAGTGCTGCCATCAACAGGTAGATGGTTGCACCAGTGGCCAGCATGGGACTAGGTTTGGAGGTAACTGAGCTCACATTGTGCTGATATCTGCCAGATACTAGAGTAAGACATGTGGGCACTGTGAGGTCCGGCCATGAAGTCATGCTGGAAGAGGATCAAGAACAAAGAAACAAAGAAAGAGAAATGCCCCCTGACCATCGCCATGCCTCCAAATTACCTGGCCATTAGCACACCAACCAAAAGCTGTGTTGTAGGCATTGTGTGGGACTTAAAAGATGTTTCCTCACTTTAGAACCATAGAAATTGGTTTCTCGTATCCAATTAATCCTCTAAGACCCCTCTTCCCCACCTTGGGGTGCAATCAGCCTCCCTCCTGGAGAAGCCATCTGTGTGACCATCACAGGTGGAGGGAGAAAGCTATGCCAGGCTTTTGTAATCAGAGTCTCTCCCTGGCACAGTTTACTGACACTGGAAATTCGTCATGGTTACAAAGTACTTTGATTTCACAAAAATAAGAGGTCTTCTCTGCTAAGGTAGCAAGCAGTGTTTTGTTTTTTTTACAGATTAACCGGGCAAGAACCACAAGCTCGGTGTCAAAGAGCCAAGAATTGTCTCTCTTCCCCAAGCCAGTTGCTCAGAAGAGAGTAGTTTATGTCTATAGTCACGAAACTAGAGAGGTGGAGAGGAAGTAAAGAAGGAAAGCATTTGCCTTTGAAAAGAGGGAAGCCAGCAGGCTCCAGCTGCCTGCAAGTCTACTCAGAGTCTGGACCACTGTGTCCTGCTGGATAACAAACTGAAAGCAAATGCAGTCAAGGCCGCACACTCAGCCTATTCCCAGAGCTCAGTCAACATAGCTAAAAGGCAAAACAGAAGGAACGGTGACACAGTCTGAGTTCTGGGCTTTTGCTTCAGTTAGTAAAACAAAGCCAATGTCCAGGCCCTCATTCATTTGGAGCTCAGGACTCTTAGGACACCTAAGAAATGACAGTGACCAAGTCAATTCCAACTCTGAACTCTCCGCAGGATGGTCAGCATCTATGTATGTACATATGTATGTATGTATGTGTGTGTATATATACAATGTATGTATGTATGTATGTATGTATGTATGTATGTATGTATGTATCTATCTATCTATCTATCTATCTATCTATCTATCTATCTATCTTTCTCTCTGTAATGGAGATTAAACCCAGGGGCATTCTACCTCTGAGCTATACCCCAGACCTTTTTATTTTTTATTTTGAAACAAAGGTTTTACTAAGTTGCAGAGGCTGGCCTTTAACCTGTAATCCTTCTGTCTCAGCCTCCCAAGTACAGGGATTACAGGTGTGTACCACTGTGCCTGGCAATAGTCAACATCTTAGCGAGAGTTTTCTCCTTGTCATTACATCCTCTGAGACAAGACATTTATAATGCCATTGTATACCTAATAACAGAAGAATATATCCATAAATAACACTCAATATTCACAAGGATGTCATGTAAATAATGTACCCAAATTCTACAGACCTTATAAATTGGTACAAATCTTTTAGAAAATAATCTGCCCATAGGTCTCAAAAATCACAGAAAATTTCCTACCATTTCATTCCTGGCAATTGATCCTAAAGGAAAATATCTAAAATGAGAATACTCCCCCAGTATCACAAAATAAATAGTGTATTTTTAAAAGAACCAGGTGTTCATGCCTATAATCCCAGTACTTAGGAGACTGAGACGGGAGGATCACAGGCTTGGGGACAGTCTCAGTAAATAGTGAGACTTTCACCAACCTAGCAAGGCCCTATTTCAAAATAAAAGTAAAATAGGGCTGGGGGTTGAGCTCAGAGGTAGAATGCCCCTGGGTTAAATTCCCAGTACCATAAAAAAAAAAAAATTAAGATGAGCATATGACTGATGTACAATGCAGGTGCACCCATATAACTGAAGAGTATTTTCCAATTAAAATTATAAGAAGTGTAGTATATGGGAAAGCACTTGATATAAGATTACAGGAGAAAACCAGAATGCAAATTTATACATAACAAATAATATAACTACATCTGTTTAACAATTATGCACGTCTATAGATAAAAACTGGGAAGTCATATGAAAAATGATAACTGACTTTTTTAAGGTGAGTAGACTGTGTTAACCATAAAAGAATTCAATCATTTCAAACTTTCAGGGAAAGAAAATTATGACAGTAAACAATCCCAGAGAGAGCTGGGCATGGTGGCGCGCGCTTGTAATCCCAGCATTTGGGAGGCTGAGACCGGAGGATCCAGGTTCACAGCCAGCCTCAGCTACCTAGTGAGGCACTCCGCAACTTAGGGAGACCCTGTTTCAAAATAAAGAATAAAAAACAGGGCTGGGGGAATAGCTCGGAGGTCAAATGCCCCTGGGTTCCATCCCCAGTACCACACACACACAAAAAAAAAATCCCAGAGAGAAAAGCAACCCAGTCCTTTTTACAAAGACACTATACTAAAACCAGAATAAGAAAGCATCACAAAAGAAAGTTCTAATCTTATTTCCCTTAGGAGGACTGATGTCAAAATGCTTAATAAAATATTAGCAAATTGAATTCAGTGATATATTAAACAAATAGTATATTGCAGCCAAGTTGGGTTTATTCCAGACACACAGGGATGATTCAGTGACAGGAAATCTGTTCATATAATGATCCATATTAGTTCATCAGAGGAGGAAAACACACGGAGTCATTTCAGCAGAGGTACAAAAGCACATGATAACATAAAGGTGATAGTTATTCCTGATTTAACATGACACGTAAAATCTTAGTCAAATAGGAAAAATACTTTCCTATTTTTCAATTTAATGTGTACATACGTATGTATGTACCCATATAACTATACTGAATTTTGACTATTCAAAAACTATAAAATTCAAGCTGGACATGGAGGGGCACACCTATAATCGTAGTACTTGGGAGGCGGAGACAGGAGAATTGCAGGTTCAAGGACAGCCTCAGTAACTTAGCAAGACCCTCTGGGACTTAGTGACACTCCGTTTCAAAATAAAACAGAGCTGGGGGTGTAGTTCAGAAATATAATACCCCTGGGTTCAATCCCTAGTACCACCAAAAAAATTTTGTGTGTGTGTGTGTGTGTGTGTGTGTGTGTGTGTGTGTGTGTGTGTATACAGATATATTTAAAACGTAGCAACAAATAGATGAGTCCCTTGGAGACTAAATGAGTATAATGACCATTCAAAGGCCCCAAAAGACCCTGCTATCAGAGAGTGCCCTGGTCTTTGCAGACTTTGTCTTCAGTTCCAGGTTACTTATCTCTCTACTCTTTTAGATGCAAATAACTCTTATTATTAATATTTTCCAGAAGTTTCCTTTCACAGAGACAATTCCTGGTCCCAACCCTCACCTCCAAAGACCTTCACATTCTCCCCATTTCCTCCCTCTTACCACCAATGTCTATCTCATTCAACTGTGCCAACCTCCTGGATGTTTCTATGACGCGCCAAGCACTCTCCTGCCTTGGGACCTTTGAAGGCACCATTTCCTCTGCCCCAGAATGTCTGTCCTCAAATGCTACAATGCTCACACTCGCTGTATTGGCTTGCCTGACCATATTGTCTCAAATAGCATGCCTCACGAGTACACAGGTCCCCTTCAACACTCTGCCTCCACACCCTTCTTTTGTGTGTGTGTGTGTGTGTGTGTGTGTGTGTGTGTGTGTATGTGTCACTAGAGATGGAACCCAGGGGCATTCTACCTCTGAGCTACACCCCCAGCCCTATTTTATTCTTTTATTTTGAAACAGAGTCTCACTAAGTTGTAGAGGACCTCACAAGTTGCTGAGGCTGGCTGTGAACCAGCAATCCTCCGGTCTCAGCTTCCCAAGTACTGAGATTACAAACATGTGCCACCACACCCAGCATCGCATCCTTCTTCATGACTTGACATCATATTATATATTTGTACATGTATGATTTTCGTTTTCTCACTACAGGAAATTAAGTTTCATGAGGGTAAACATTTTAACATTGTCCACTGCTGCATACTCTAGTACTTGAGACAGTGCTGAGCAAACAGTACACATAGGCTGAATATGTTATCAAAGCCAGAGGAGCCCTGACTCTAGATTTAAACAACTAGGAAATGCTTCATCTTACATAGTCAAATCTCAGAGGTAGAATAGGCTTTAAGGAAAAGCAGAGCTTTGGCTTTCCTTCTCTGAGATTCTCATTCTTCCCTCTTTTGCTTATCAGCCTTGTGAGGAGTTAGGAATGGCTAGGCAGGCTAGGGCAGAGGACCTAGGAACACAGAAAGTTAACAGTATACAGGCACAGTTCAATACAAGGGCCTCAGGCCACCAGTCAGAACAAAACTTCAGAGAACAACTGCTATGAGTGGATTCCAGAAGTAATCAAGAGGGGAAATGGTGGGTAGCACCAGAAGCGGAGAGCCAGATGACACCAGATTAGAAGAGTCTGCCAATCTGCAAAACAGTGATTCAAATCAGGGATTGAAATTAGACTCTAAAAGGATCAATTATAGTGCAGATGCAAATGAAGGGTTGAAACCAGACAAGGTTGGAGTTGGGCCAATCACAGGGGATTCTAAGAGACATTCAAATTAGGAATTGAAACTGGTCTGTAGTCTTTGGGTCTTAGAATCCAAATCAGACCAATCACGAGAAAACAAATTGGGGAGTCACAAAATAGGATAAACACTGGTCTTCTAAGAATCTCAATGGCAACCCTTCTTTCCAGACCCCTCCCCTGCATGGGAACTCTGCTGTTCTCTTCCTCTGCGGTTGTGTTCCCCACGGGCACTGGGGACTAGTAGTGTGCAACTGCTAGCACCTGGTCTGGGCTACTCCCAGATAGTGCCAAAAGGCCCTGGTGTTTACCACAGCCAATAGGCTGTTACACTTCCACTCTTTCCTGGCTTAAAATAAATTCTACACTCTTACACTTACCTTTCTATTGTCTGTGGATTTTATTTATCAATTTTCAGGAGACAACGGACTCAATTAAAAAAAATCCAGCTTCCCTTGTCCTCGTTTAGAGGTTGTCCTTAGTGGCAAAACAGCTGCAGCAACAAATGGAACCACAGGCTTTCTCCGAAGGTCCATTTCCCTATCACGGAATAAGTCATTCTCTCTTCAATCTGATTGGGCCCCCTTAGTTCATATGCCTGACCCTAAGCCAATCATTGACAAGCATGATAGAATTCCATAACTGGCTCTCATGAATCGGGGCCTACCACTTAGAGAAGAGCTTCAGGAGTGTGTGGGAGGCAGGAAGTAGAGGAGGAAACAGCCTGGATAGACCATGCACCATGATCATTAGGATCTCTGGCTCCAAAGGAACTCCTCAAGCTCAGAGAAATCTTTCTGATGGAGTAACTGACCTCCTGGGAGCTTGAAACACAATCATTTTCTTGGGTAGTTTTTGAGTCAAACATCACATTTAGAAGGAGGAGCTGCCTCAAAATGTCTTCTTCTGGGGGAGGCCGAGCACTGGGAGAAAGAAAGCTAAACATGTCCTTTTCTTGGGAGAGAGAAGAAGAAAGAAACAGCAATTCAAACAAAACGCACTTCACATAGAGCGGTTTCTGTAAACTAGTATCAAAACACAAAACATCTACAAAGTAAAATACTCCTACAAAGAATGAAAGGTCAGTTAATTCATATTCAGGCCATATGAAAGGAGGCAGAAATTCAGCATGAGAGTAAATATTTTGTCAGCAAAACGAGCAAGGTTGTAAGTTACAAAAAATATACCACCAGGAAAACACCCCCAACTGTTAAACAAATGGTTTGACTAAAAAGTTGCTCCTGGCACAACTCATACATCCGGGTGCTTTCCTAGGAATCAGAGCCAGACAGAGACATTGAAAAGCCTCCAAAGTCTTTTATTTGAACAGTATTACAATATCCTATTTCATCTCCTGCGAAAACACAAAGGGACTTCTAATATATTCGATCATCTTGTGACATTGTGACTCCTTCCCTGAGATGCTTTAAATCCCACACGATTTATTTCCTTTTTAATTAACTGTAGAGGAGACCCCTCTAATCCTCTGTGGCTGGAGGCTGAGACACAACACACAGCAAAGACAAGCCTTGTGTTTCTAACAGAAAAGATAAAACTTTAAGCATTGCTTTCTTGCTTCTTTCTAATTATCTTGTAAGGGTTTCTTGTTCAAATGGCTTTTGATACTACCATGACACGAGCCCAATGCTACCCCACATTTCAAAGATCTTTCATGAAAAACATGTACTGAATTTGCAGTGAATGAAAGGGCACAGTAGAAACTTGAAGAAGGATAATATTACTAGCCAAAGAAATAGATTAATACACAACCAGCAAGGGGCAGAGCTGGGAGCCGACCCTAATGCCAGTCTCCTAGCCAGGGCTCTGTTTGCTACAAAAATACTCCTGCTCTTTCCTGAGCCACGGGGCCAGATCCCTTTCTGGAATGCGTTCCTGTGCATACATACAATCAACACATACTCTTATTACTACCATAAGGCACAAATTTAATTCTGAGATGTCTTTCATCCAAAGCAAAGTTCTGGAGAATATTTAAATATCTCCAGGTAAGGTGAGCCATGCCTATAATCTCAGTGACTCAGGAAGCTGAGGCAGAAGGATCACAAGTTTGAGATCAGCCTGGGCAACTTAGCTAGCCTCTATCTTAAAATACCAAATAAAAAGGGTTGGGAATGTAGCTCAATGGTAGAGTATCCCTGAGTTCAATCCCCAGTACCACACACATACAAAAAATATATATATTTAAATATCCATACAGAAATAGGTAGGTAGATAGATAGGTTGATAGACAGATAGATGAAACAGGCACATATTTTATGTAATCTATGTGAAATTAAGTTGCTCAAAAGAATCACAGCTGTTCCTGGTTCTGAGACCTGAGAGGACTTCCCCCAGTCCCTCACAATGTGATCAACTGTGGTCTTCACAGCATCTCATTAGAAAACATAAGATTAAGTACTTGGGTTCATGTTGCTTCTAACTAAAAGTCAATGATGTGATACCAACGTGGAGCCAATAAGCAAGCAGATGAGTTAGCCAGAGACAGGGCAATGAGAAGTTTAGAAAGTATACATCTCATGATTTATGTTTTCTCTCTAAAATGGAAAGAAAGGATACATTAGGAGAGTCCATAGAAAACAGTAAGTGTATAAAATATTCCCTGAGGTGAACGGAGACCAAGGGTCTGAGCTGAGTGTCATTCGCCAGCCTGGATACAAACTGCACTGAATCTGCACATCTGCAGAGACCGCACCTCCTGGTCTACATGGTCGTTCTGCAGCCATCAGTGCCCCAGGCCAGCAAGACTACTGGAAGGAGACAGCTCTATCAAGTCCAGACTGGGAGGTGTCCAGGCCAGCTGAAAAGCTAAGAGATGGAGAACACTGTTGCCAGCAAGGTGGGGAGGGAGGGAGGAAAGGAGGGACCAGAAAGAGTTGACAGGCCTGTGCAGTGAGGGACATGTCACATTTGCCAAATCTCCAGCACTTAGTATAGTAGGTACTCAGTACTTACTGACTTTATATATGAATAAATGGAATGGATGAATGAATGCACACACACACACACACACACACACACACACACACACACACACACACACTAGAAGACCAGGGTCGCAATTAGACAAAATTCACCATTATTCTTCATCTTTGTCACCTGTTTAGGCTCTTCATTGTTTCCCTGACTCCATCCTTTAAGATCTAAAACTTTTACTAATGCTCATCCTTATGAGGAACTCAAGCAAAGAATTTCCTCTCTGATGAAGGGCATCCTTCTCCCTTCCTGATGCAACAGTCTAAGGGTACAACATCTGGAGCTGTGGCAGCCGTCGTGCATGCGGGAGGAGACACACCTGTGAACAAAAGTCAGGGCGATAAGGACAGCAGAGTGGCAAGAAAAAAGTCCCTGGGCCTCACTGATGCACTAAATTAACCAGCACTCAGATGTCTTATTACATTAATCTATAGTTGGGAGGTGGGGGAGGGGGTCCTGGGGATTGAACCCAGACAGGTATTCTACCTCTGAGCTATAGTCTCTTTTTACTTTGAAACAGGGTCTCACTAAGTTGCTGGGGGGTCTCACTAAGTTGCTGAGGCTGGTCTCAAACCTACAATCTCCTTGTCTCAGCCTCCTAAGTACTGGGATTACAGGCATGCATTACCATGCCCAGCAAGTGCTTTCATTATGTGAGCCCATTTCCTTTACTTGCAGACCATCCCATCTGGTACAGTAAGACAATAGTGGAATCCCTCCCCTGCCAGCTTTCATCACACTCAGCTGCTAAGACAGGGAAGGTGGTGCTTAACTCAATAAAACCAAAATATCCCTGTATTTATGTTAGGAAGTTCGGGAGCATGGTTATGTGGGGTTGGTTCATGAAAAAATCTCTGACAAGCAAATTCAGGAGAGCCTGCTGGGAACACAAAATTGAAGCCTCATTTCAGCCAGTTTTTCAATCACCTCTTCCTTTCAACGAACAAAACAAATTCATATAAAATGGTTTGCAATTAGCTGGGCATGGTAGGGCACAACTGCACTTGGGAGGCTGGAGACAGGAGATCACAAGTTCAAGGTCAGCCTCAGCAGCTTAGCAAGACACTGTTACAAAATAAAATAGGGTTAAGGGTATAGCTCACAGGAAAAATGTCCTTTGGTTCAACCTCTAGTACTAAAAAACAACAACAACTAAAAAGACAAAAGTGGTTTGCAATTCGTATTTGTTAGTCTTACTTTGTACCAGGCACTATGTTGAACACTTCACACATAATATCCTTTTTTAATCCTCAGAACAATCTTATGAAGTAAGGAATTTGATTCCCATTTTATAAATGAAGAAAGTCCGCAACTTAGTGAGACTCGGTTTCAAAATAAAGAATAAAAAATAGGGCTGGGGGTGTAGCTCGGAGGTAGAATGCCCCTGAGTTCAATCCCCAGTACCACAAAAAAAATAAATAAATAAATAAATGAAGAAAGTCAATCTGAAAATAATATATATATATATATATATATATATATATATATATACATAAAACTTTTAAAAACATGTTTGTATAAAGAAATCATGAAGACAAGAAAGAAGCATGTTTGTTTACTTTGGAGTTACATAGTAACCCCCTACTATTTGGTCAACTCTTCAACTAAACCAGGATTTCTATTATTCATAACCATGACAATTGATCAAAGGAAAATACATGTGGCTCATTTCTCCACGTTCTTTTCCCTGGTAGTTAAGCCAAACATAAATTTCATTATCTGGTTTCTAGTCACAATATGAACCACAGGCTGTTCCCAAATCTCAGACATCAAAGCCAAGAATTTTTGAGCAGGGTTCTAGGGTGAAACTGAAAAGAACAGGAAATAATAGTAATGATGATGGTTTTCAGGAATCAGAAAAGTTTATGATTAGGAACCTTTTAATGCTCTAAAAGACTCCTATAATCTCTCCCTTTAGGAATGTGTCACTCACAGTCATTGAGGTTCCAGAGAGCTTTAAGATCATGTGGTATCAAGCTGAGTTTTCCAGCCCTCTAAGAAATATTCTACAGCGAGCTTCGTCATTTTTTCTTTTTCAAAAGTAACAAAAGCTGCTACTCAGGGATTTCAAGTTGGACTCACTCTCCTCATGGGGCATGAAGAAAAATACCTAAAAATACTCCCTTGGTGAAATTTTCATTTGATGATAAAGAAGAAAGTTCTAGCTATTACATGTCACACAAGTGTATATTACCAAAGCCACCAGAGAAGAACATAACACCTCGCTAAGTCATCATATTGAAAAATATTTGAGAATCTACTTGAAAAATAATAATCTCCTCATTTATCTGAAGTCCCTCTTGTTTCCTATTTTCTCTCCAGCTTCTGCATATGAGAGAAAACAAATGACCCTTGAATTTCTGAGTCTGGCTGATCTCAGCATGATATCCTCTAGTTCCATCCATTTTCCTGCAAATGGCATAATTTGTTCTTCTTTACAGCTGAGTAAAACTCCTTTGGGTATATACACCACATTTTCTTTATCCATTCATGTGTTGATGGACACCTAGGTTGGTTCTATAACTTGGTTATTGTGAATCGTGCTGCTCTAAGCATGGGTATATATGTATCACTATAGTATTCCAACTTCACTTCTTTTGAAAAGATACTAAGGAAATGAGGAGAGAGACCAGTAGAATAGTGGAAGGAAAGTGGGGAAGGGAGGTGGAGAGAAGAAAATGTTCAAATAATGAGGAAGGAAACAGTTCAAATAATGCTATGTCCATATACGAAGGCATCACTACCAATCTCACTAAAATGTACAGAGGAGGGGAGGGGGGATCCAGATAGAAACACACCAAGTGCTGTGTGCTTGTATGTTTGAATCACATTGAGCCTCATTAGGATGTATAATTACAATGCATCAATAAACGTATATAAAATAATAATGATGAAAGCCACTGGGGGACCACAAAGTCATGCCATGCATTTTACATATGTCATCTAATCTCAGTAACAACCTCATGAGTTTGGTGATATTAACTTCATTTCATAGGAAAGGAGAATCATAAATTATCAAGAATGATATTTAAGATTGTAAATGCCTCCATCATCCCTGTCCTATATACATACTAGTTTGTGCCTCGCTTCAACTGAGAATTTTGAAATTAAAGACTTTATCCTGTGAAATCATGGAGCACAAGAGTAATCCTGGATATACACATGAATGAGCATAAGCTTGGTGAGGCCACAGAATCCCTTTATTCTCTAAAGATTGTTAGCCAGGTGTGGTGGCACATGCTTGTAATCCCAGTACTTGGGAGGTTGAGACAGAAACACAGGTTCATGGCCAGCCTCAGCTACTTAGTGAGGCCCTCCACAAGTTAGTGAGACCCTGTTTCCAAATAAAGAATTTAAAAAAAAAAAATAGGACTGGGGGTATAGCTCGGAGGTAGAATGCCCCTGGGTTCAACCTCCAGTACCACAAGAAAAAAAAAATTACTGAGGATCTCCCAGAGTTTTTGAGCCCCCACCCAAGAATTTTTAAATCCATCAATATGTGCCTAAGTAGAAACTAACACTTAGGAATTTTTTTTAATTGAGCTACTAGTTTATTTTAAAATAACAATGAAGCAGGGCATGGTGGCACATGGTTGTAATGCCAGTACTTGAGAGGCTGAGCCAGAAGGCTCACAGGTTCACAGCAACTTAGTGAGGCTATCTATAAGTTAAGTGAGACTCTGTTTCAAAATAAAAAATAAAATAGGGCTGGGGGTATAGTTCAGAGGTAGAATGCCCCTGAGTTCAAACCCCAGTACTACAAATAATAATAATAATAATAATAATAATAATAATAATAATAATGATGATGATGATAAGCCTATTACATGTCAACTTAAATAATATGTTAGCAAAAATATATCGCTTGCTGTCTCCAATCTTCCATTCCACAAACCATATGCCAAGTGGACACACGTTACAAATGCTTTTAAAACTTGTCTTTCACCTCTGATCAGGAAGAAGTATAAGCATGCTTGTGTTCCAACCCCAGGGCCACCCCCTGATCCCTTTAGATTCCAATCTTACATCTTAGAACTCTAAGGAACTTTATGTTAAAGTATAATTTGCATAAAATTACACAGTTGTACAGACAAGAGAAATGAACTTTAGCAGACAGAGAAATGAGGAAGAAAACTTGAGCAGAGGCTCAGCCACCAGCAAAGCGAGACTGGCCTGGTCAGGATGACACTAGCTGGCAACATGCAGGCCCAGCCCCCATAGTACTGCACCACCACCCAGCACCAATGCTCTTGTTGGGTTTTCTCCGGTGGCATGATGAAGGGATTCCGAAGTCCAGGAAAGGGGCAGGAGATGAGCTCCACAGATATGCAGGAAAGGGGAATAGTGTTGAACAACTGAAAACCTAATAAATGTGTGCCAAAGAAATTAGTGATACAAACTGTGCATAGTAGTGTACACTATAATCCTAGTATTTTGGAGGTTGAAACAGGAGGATGACAGGTTTGGGGACAGCCCTGGCAACTTAATGAGACTTGTTTCAAAAGAAAGAATAAAATAGGGCTGGGAGTGTAGTTCAGAGGTAGAACCCCCTGAGTTCAAAACCCCCAGGACTACAGAAAGGAGTAGGAAGAGGGGGAGGAGGAGGAGGAAAAGGAGGTGGAAGAGGGGGAGGAGGAAGAGGAGGAGGAGGAAGAGGAGGTGGAAGAGGGGGAGGAGGAAGAGGAGGAGGAGGAAGAGGAGGAGGAGGAGAAAGAGGGGGAGGAGGAAAAGGAGGAGGTGGAAGAGGGGGAGGAGGAAGAGGAGGAGGAGGAAGAGGAGGAGGAGGAAGAAGAGGAGGAGGAGGAGAAAGAAGAAGAGAGGGAAATTAGTAACACAGCTGAAGTTGGAACCCAGTCTCATGGCCATGAGCCTGGGCTCTCTGTCCTCCTCCTTAGTAAGCTGTTCTATCCCAGTGAAGACAGCACCTCTATAAGCTTGTCCCTGGCTAGAACTCAGATCCTCTGGCCCCTTCAGAAGCTCTGACCATATCATTAGGAAAGTCCACAGCTTCTCCAGTATGGCTGTCCAG
>PVLC010014366.1:0-39498 GCA_004027655.1 Graphiurus murinus
TTCCTTTCTTTTGGGTAGATACCCAGTAGGGGGATCGCTGGATCATATGGTAGGATCATTCCCATTCGTCTGAGGATCCTCCATACTGTTTTCCAAAGTGGTTGCACTAATTTGCAATCCCACCAACAATGTATTAGGGTTCCCACTTCTCCACACCCTCGCCAGCATTTGTTGTTGTTTGTGTTCTTGATAGTTGCCAAGAGGAAATGTTCCACATCATTAGCAGTCAGAGAGATGCAAATCAAGACTACCTTGAGATTTCACCTAATATTTCAATTTTCAATGCACTTTTAGCACTTTTATAACATTCGTTTTTATCTTTTTTATCATTGGTGCATTGTAATCATACACCTTTGTGAGGTACAAGCTGGTAGAGGCATACATGCACACATCTCTCATTTAACCCTTCCCCAATTCCAGCCCTATTCCCTCCCCTCTCCCTCCTTCTCAAGTTCAGTTTAGTGATTGACTTTGATATGTTTGTGAAAGTACATCATTTGCATTAGGGTGTTACCCTCCCCTCCCCCCATCACTTTCAGTTAAGTCACCCTCTTTGTTCAGTATTTATAATTCATTTTTCTAACAGGGGGATGTTGGCTCTTTTTCCCCCAATTTTCCCATATTTCCTCTGGTAGATTGAGAATTTCTCCCCCATACTACTATAAAAGTGCTTCTGTCTTTCCTGTATTTTGTTCCTGAGTTCATCCAACTCTTTTGAAGTTTTCTGTCTAAAATTGTTAAGATACCTGGTTCAATCTTTTTAATGTGCTTACTACTTGCTTTCTTATAACTCATTTATTTTGAGTTTTGTTTTGCTATTTTCTCCTGTTCTCCCTATTTACTACTGCACCCATCTGGGGAAATTTTAAATATTTGAGATGTTTTAATTTTCACATTATATTTTTATTAGTAGTTTTAATAGGTTAATTCACTTTCCTTTTATTCATTTTGTAGGTTTGATGTTGTTTACAGTACTCCTAGTTCAATATCGTTTTCTGTCAATGGAAAAGACTAAAATTATTTAATGAATGAGAGAGAGAGATAAGAGAAGTTAAAAAGAAAGAAAAAAGAAAAGAAGAAAGGGAAGAAAATGAAGAGAGAGAAGAGAAGAGATGAGAAGAAGAGAGGAAAGAGAGAAAGAAATAGATAAAGATTGATTCTCAGTTATCTTGAAAAGTCCTAAGTATTCCTGTGAAGGGGTACTGGGAATTGAAAACAAGGAGTACCTCTAAACTACACAACCCCAGTCCTTTTATTTTTTATTTTGAAACTGGATTTCACTAGGTTGCAGAGACTGGCCTTGAACCTGTGATCCTCCTGTCTCAGCCTCTCATGTACTTAGATTATAGGCATGTGCCACCATGCCTGGTTCTAAGTATCCTTTTTTTCCCTTTTATTTCTCCTTCTCCCAGCTGCCAAAGTCACTTATTTTTCCTTCTGCCTTTCCCAGAAGTGATGTCTTTTGAAATTGTCCACCTCAAATTGCTTCCTCAATAATTGTACCTTTTTCATATTTTTCCTTCAAGTGAAGAAAATTGTGTTGAAAAGTATTCCCCTCAGACACAGGATGATCTGGTATTGAGATCTCAAACTTCATGTATTTGTTATTTACTGAGTACCATGTGCGTAATGTGTATAAGAATGAAAGTGAGTGGCCATGAAGCATCCTAGATTTTAAAAATAATAGAAAAGATAACCGAAATATAAAGAAAAATAATAATTATCTGATATCTGGGGTAAGAAATTTACCTATCATGTTATTTAGAATAATTTCTCTAAGCTATTGCTGAGCCAGGTAACTACACAATATGCAAGAATCTTCTTTCAATAAAAATAAAACAAAACAAAAACAAAAACCATGAGCATCTTTCTTTCCTGAAATGTGAAGCAATAACCCTCAGAGCTAGTCTGGATGTCATATACTCCCTGATAGTCCATGAAAGGCTTGGTCTTCAGCTTAGTATCACTAGGCAACAGTGGGAAGCTGGGGGTGTGAATGAGGACTGGCAGGAGGCTTTCGGTCTTTGGGGTGTGCCCTTGAAGAGGATATGGGACCCTGGTCTTCTCTTCCTCTTTCTTTTTTGCTTTCTGGCCACCATGAGGGTGACAATTTACTCTTCCACACACTCCCACCATGATGTGCAGCCTCACCACAGGTGCACAAGCCACAGGGCCACATGATCATAGACCGAAATTTCCAAAATTATGGGATAAAATAAACTTTTTATTTCCTTCTCCTCTTCCTCCTCCTCCTGTTCCTCTTCCTCTTTCTCCTCTTTCTCCTCCTCCTCCTACTTTCTCTCTCTCCCTCTCCCTCTCCCTCTCCCTCTCCCTTCTCTTTTTGTACTAGGGATTGAACTCAGTGACATTCTATCTCTGAGCTACACCCCCAGGCCTATTTTTATTTTTTTTTTTAATTTTGAAACAGGGTCTCATCAAGTTGTGGAGGACCTCACTAAATTGTGAGGCTGGCCATGAACCTGTGATTCTCCTGTCTCATTCTCCCAAGTACTGGGATTATAATCGTGCCACCACACTAGGCTAACTTTTCTCTTTTAAGTGGATCATCTCAGGTATTTTGTTTCATTAATGTGAAGCTAACACAGTCAATATTATTCTCTAGTATAGGTAAAATATTTTTAACTAGCTTCTCAATTGTATCTACTTGGAATTCACTGTGCCTAGTGATCCAATCATAGCCACACTCATACTGTTTACCATATCCCAATCTCTTTCACAACTGCCTTAAGCAAATAAACTAATTATCATTTTATAAACCTCTATAAATTATAAGAGAAAACTGAAGATAAGAGACTGTATGTAACTTGTCTAAGGTTACTCAGCTAGTGTAACACAGATGGGACCTCATGAACTCCAAAAAGGCTTGAAAAGTAACTTAGTTTGTGGGAGACATTTGGGTTTAGGCTTCAGATACTAGGGCCTTTGATAACCAAATTTTGAAACTAGATGAATAACTGGAGAGCTTTGTGTATTCACATTTTATATTTCCACACAAAATTTAATATTTTAACTGGCTATTAATAATACACAGGGAAAAATGTTATAGAACAACAAATAGCAAGGTGTGATGGCGTATGCCTATATTCTAGTACTTGGGAGGCTGAGAAAGAAGAATCCCAGATTCCAGGCCAGTACACTATAATTTGAAAATATGTGTAGGGCATTGCCATGATAGTCCGGAAAGTTGAGTAAAAGATTAGCAGGCCTGGGCCTGTTTGGTTTTTCTCAGGCAAAATGGCCCTGAAGCTAATCAGAGAAAAAGATGAGTCCCTAGGCCCACCGAATGTCTTTGTCCAATTACCAAATGATTCCATTCTCTAGATCCTGTCCTAGTGGGTCAAACCAATCCCATAAATCCTGTATCCCTTCTCAACAAACCAGCCAGTCTTTATGGTCCCCATAATCTCTCCCAGCCCTGGCAACAAGATTTCACCAGTCCTAGTGCAATAATTAGTTGCTCTTTGTTGCTTTTTCCCTCCCATGCACAAAAAGTTCCCACCTGTGTAAACCTCCACTATAAAAGGCTGAACAAAGCCAGAGTCCGGGTCCCTGTCAAGACTCCACTGGTTGGATGAGACATGGATCCTAGCTCAAGCTAGTAATAAACTTCCTACTTGTTATTGCTTTATTCTGGGTGAAGTGATTGTCTCTTTGTGGAGCATCCTGAATTTGTGCACAACATATGCTGTTTCAAAAATAAATAATAAAATAGGGCATGCGATGTAGCTCAGAGTACAATATCCCTGGGTTCAATCCTCTGTATGCCCCCACAAGTTATATATATAATATTGTATATTTTTTTAATCTCTATACTTTGGAGATTAAAATGCTCACTGTGCAATATGCATTAAAATAACATTTCTCTATGTAGATTTGGATTTTGTTTTGTAAGTTTATTAAAAAAATCACCCTTGCTCTGATTTATGAAGATTCAAGTCCTTCTCATTCCTAAATTAAATGTCCACTATTATGCAGGCCACCGCTGCAGCCTATTAAAGAACAAACTCCTTTCCAGACATTTGAACTCGTAAAACTTGAAAATTTTAAATTGTGTGCTACCCTACAGAGGAGTAACAAACAGAATTGTGACAGCAATAAAACAAATTCCATTAGATGTACAAAAAAACTGTCAAAATTCTATGCAGTGATTCTGTTTGGGCTGGACACCTGAGAGCCTGGGATGAGGACCTGTAAATAAAGATCTCTCAATATCAGTAGTTGTATCAAATTGCCAAGAAGCCAAAGGACATTGTAAATAAATCTTAACAACTTGGATCTTAGAAAGAAAGTTAAAAATGTCTGATCAAGGGAAATTAAAAAGAGTGTATGGAGAAATTTTTTAAAAAACACACATAATTTGGACGAGTCATAAGAGTTCAATGCACATTGGTATGTTGCCTCATAAAGCTAGTTTCCTTCTTTGCAACATCTGCTCTTTACTGTGTGGAATAAAAATGGTAAGAGTTTTTAGAACTTGCAATGTTTACAAAAATGTAGCCCAGAGGTTTTTTGCATCAAATCATGTTAGCACACTTATTAGAAATGCAACTTTTTAGTTCCCCTTCTAGACCTCCTGAATAAGAATCTGAGATGGCTGAGTCTACACAGGAACTAATTCATAACATTACAGATAAAATGCATGGATGTGAAAATTTAGGAATAACTGGAGTAGAAAACATGTATGAGCTAGGGAAAATAAAAAATAACATTGTCCTTATTTCTTATTTAGGCTGAGTTGGAAATTTGGACAAAATCTTAATGGTCAAATATGCATTGTAAAACAGGCAGATACCGTGCACTACCACATATATATATACATATATATACATATATATATATATATACATATGTATATATATATATATGTTGGAATTAGAAAAGTAAACTATTAAATGGTAACAATAATGCAGAAAAATATAATGCACATCTTTTTTTCAAGCTACTAGACTGCAAAAGAATAAAAGGGAATATATGCATTTTAGACATATTCACCTATATTACACATATAGAATAACGAATCAGAACTTTTCTGAATTTAGCTTCCTCATCCCGACCACTTCTGATATTCACATCCAAATTAGTACCCTATTGTTCGCCTTCAATATAAACTACAGAAATGACATTGGATACAACTTATTGCTGAAAGTAAAGATTGGCAAGAAGCTAATGTTAACGATCAATATCAAATATCTCCAGAGCCTGGAGCCCATTTTACCTAGTCTGGCAGGACCTTTCTTCCTTCACCAGCCTGCAGCCAGTGGCTATCTTCAAACCACCATCCTTCCCCCTATTTCATTGTAACATTGGACTTCCTTGAGTTCTGTCACACAATTTTAGCCATAAATTGTATATCCCAATACAACGAACTTGGTGCATTGTAATCATACATCTTAATGTGGTACAATCTGGTAGAGGCATGCATGCACACATCCCTGTTTGAGCCCTTCCCCATTTCCCACCCCTCTCTTTTCTCCCTTCCTCTTTTTTATGCTCAGCTTAGTGATTGAATTTGATATGTTTGTGAATGTACATCATGTGCATTAGGGTGTTTTCTCCCCTCTCCATCACCTTCAGTTAGGTTGACTTCTTTGCTCCTGTAAGGTTTCTCCTTCATCTAGAGTCCCTCCTATGACCTGCTTTCTCCCTAGCTTCCATGTATTAGGGAGAACATACAATTTTTTTTTTTTACTTTTTGTGGCTGACTAATATGACTTAGTATAATGTTTTCCAGTTCCATCCATTTTTCTGCAAATGACATAATTTTGTTCTTTATGGCTGAGTAAAATTCCATTGTGTACGTATTCCATAGTTTTGTAATCCATTCATCTGTTGATGGACATCTTGGCTGGTTTCATAGTTTGTAATTATGAATTGTGCGGCTATAAACATAGGTACACATGCATTAGTCTGGTTTCCATTCTTTTGAGTAGATACCCAGAAGTGGATATTGCTGGTAATATGGTAGATTCATTTCCATTTGTCTGAGGATCCTCCATACTGTTTTTCAAAGTGGTTACACTAATTTGCAATCCCATCAACACTGTATTAGAGTTCCTACTTCTCCACACCCTCACCAGCATTTGTTGTTGTTTGTGTTTATAAAGATTGTCATTCTAATTGGCATTAGGTGAAATGTCAGGATAGTTTTGATTTACATCTCTCTGATTGCTAACAATGTTGAATATTTTTTCATACATTTATTGTACATCTTTATTTTTTCTTTTATGTGTCTATTTAGTTTTATGTGTCTATGTAGTTCACTTGCCCATTTTTTAAATTGGGTTACTTGTTTTCTTAGTGGTGAAATTCTTGAGTTCTCTGTAAATTCTAGATATTAATCCTCTATCAGAGGAGTAGTTGGCAAATTTTTTCTCCCATTCTGTAGGCTCTTTATTGAATTCTTGACAATTTGCTTTGCTGAACAGAAGCACTTCAGTTAAATGCAATTCCATGTATTGATCTTCCTGTGAATTTCTTGTGCCTTTGGGGTCTTTTTGAGAAAGTTTTTAACTATGCCTATGTGTTGAAGTATTGGACCTATGTCCTAGTCAAGTCGAAGTAGCTGAAAGGTCTTTAGTCTGATTTCCATGTCTTTGATCCATCTTGAGGTGACTCTTATGCAGAGTGAGAAAGTGTGGTTTACTTCAATTTTTCTGCATATGATAAACCAGTTTATCCAACACCATTTATTGAAGAGAATGTCTTTTTTCCAGGGTATGCTTTTGGCCCTTTGTCAAAAATCAACTGGCTGTAAGTGTGAGGATTTGTTTCTGAGATTTATATGCTGTGCCATTTGTCTATGTATCTGTTTCTGTGCCATTATCATGCTGTTTTTATTACTATGGCTTTGTAGTATAGTTTGAAGTCAGGTATTGTTATTCTTCCTGCATAGTTCTCATTGCTGAGAACTACTTTGGCTATTCTGTTTTGGTTTTTTGTTGTTGCTTCAAATGAATTTAAGGACTGACTTTTATATGTCTGTGAGAAATTACCTTGTTAATTTAATGGGTATCACATTGAACCTGTAGATCTCTTTTGGTGATATTTATTATGCCTATCCAAGAACATAGATGATCTTTATGATCTTTACATCTTCTAAGGTCTTCTTTGATTTACTTTTTCAGTGTTTTATAATTTTTCTTGTAGAGGTCATTTACCTCTTTGGTTAAGTTTATTCCTAAGTACTTTATTTTTGGTAAGGATATCATGAATGGAAGTGTTTTCTGGATTATTTTGTTTTCAGCATATTTATGGTTGTCATACAGGAAAGCTTCTTATTATTTAAAATTGATTTTGTATCCAGACACTTTGCTGATTTTGTTGATTAATTGTATAATCCTTTTGTTGAGTTTGTTGTGTCTTCTAAGTATAGTATCATGACATTTGCAAATAGGGACAGTTTTAGTTCTTCCCTTCCTATTTGTACTCCTTTGATTTTCTTCTCTTGCCTTATTGCTCTGGCTAAAGTCTCCAGTATTATATTGAAAAGATGTGGTGATAATAGACATCCTTGTCTTCTTCCTGTTTTTAGTGGGAACTCTTGCAGTTTTTCCCCATTAAATATGATGTTGGCTGTGGGTCTATGGTATTTTGCCTTTATGATGTTGAGATATGTTCCTTTTTTTTCATTACTGGGGATTGAACCCAGGGGAATTCTACCTCCAAGCTATACTGCCAGTACTATTTATATTCTTTATTTGGAAACAGGGTCTCACTAAGTTGTGGAGGATCTCTTTAAGTAGCTGAGGCTGATCTATAACCTGCAATCCTCCTGTCTCAGCCTCCCAAGTACTGGGATTACAAGCATGCACCACCATTCCTGGCTGAGATATGTTCCTTCAATTCCAATTCTCTGCAGTGCTTTTAGCATGAATGGGTGTTGGATTTTATTGAATGCTTCAGCGTCTATTGAATGATCATGTGATTTTTGTCTTTGGTTCTGTTTATGTCCTGAATTACATGGATTGTTTTTCATATGTTGAACCAACCTTTCAGCACTGGGATGAACCCAATTTGGTCATGGTGTATAATTTTATATGGTTTTGAATGCACACTGCAAGTATTAGGATTAGCAGTTTTGCATCAAAGTTCATCAACAATATAGGCCTGTAGTTTTTATTCTTCAGCTGTCTTTATTTGACTTTGGTATTAATATAATATGGGCTTCATAGAATGTATTTGGGGGAGTCCCTTTTTATTTTGTGAAATAGATTGAGGAGTATTGGGATTAGCTCTTCTATAAAGTTTTTTAAAATTCAGTTGGGAAACCATCTGGTCATGGGCTTTTGTTTGATAGTGGGCTCTTTACTGCTGCTTCAAATTCTTTGATTACTATTGGTCAGTTTAGGTTTTCTATATCTTCTTGACTCAATTTAGGTAGGTTGTATGTGTCTAGAAATTTGTCAATTTTTTCTAGATTTTCCATTTTGTTGGAGTATAGTATTTCAAAGTAGTTTCTGATAATCCTCTGGATTTCCACACTGCCAGTGGCAATATCACCTTTTATGTTATTTTAGTAATTTGGATTGATCCTCTCTTTCTTTTGGTTAAATTGGCTGGTGGTTTATCTATCTTGTTTATTTTTTTCAAGAACCAGCTTTTGGTTTTGTTGACTTTCTGTATTGTTTTTATTCTCTACTTCATTGATTTCTGCTCTAATTTTAATAAATTCCTGTCTTCTACTGGCTTAGGGGTTAGACTGTTCCTGTTTTTCAAGGGATTTGAGATGTGTCCTTCAGTTATTTATTTGGTGATTGTCTGTTCTATGTGGGCACTCAGGGTCTTCAAGGTGTCCCAGAGATTTTGATATGTTGGATCTGTATTTTCCTTTGTTTCTAGTAATTTCTCAATTTCTCTTCTTACTTCTTTTATGACTCATTCCTCATTCAGCTATGTGGTGTTCAGTCTCTATGTGTTTTTGCAGTTACTCTGGAGTGATTCTAATTGTTTTTCCTCTGAATGGCAATTGATCTTTTACTTTAAGATTCTCTCTGTGGCCTCTATGTTAGTCAGTTTCATTATTATATGGTGTGGTGAACCTTTTCTCTGATCTTATCTAAAAGGGGTTCTGTATGCTTCCTGTACTTGTGTGTCAACCTCTTTTTCTATGTTTGAAAATTTTTCTGATATTACTTCTTTGAAAATATTGCTGATTCCTTTTGTTTCAGCTTCTATCCCCTCTTCTATGCCTATTATTCTTAGGTCAACTCTTTTAAAATTGTCCCAGAACTCTTCAATGTCCAATTCATACTGTTGAATTGTTCTAAATTCTAAATTTAAACAATTGACATTGTTCTGAATTATATAGTATGTATTCATTTTTGGAGTGGTCATCTTCTAAGAGTGAGATGATTATATTTTCCATGTGGTCTAGTCTATTGTTTATAGTTTGTTTTGATGCCTTCACTTCAATAATTGTATCATTCACATCTTTCACTTCCTTCAAGGCTATTTTGATTCCTTTTCTGAGTGTCATATTCTTTATTTATTTGTTCCTTCACTTCTTTCAAAATCTCTCTGAATTCTTTTCTGAAGTCCTGTGTCATTTCTACTATTTAAAGATTTGAATTGTCCTTATGTCAATCTCTGAAATTCTGTGTTGGGAGGTTCTGTTATTGTGGGGTTGTTAGAGCTCATTGTTTCATTCTTCCTTTCCATGATATCTGGTTTCTTAAGTTTATATCTTTGTTGCTTTTGCTAGCTTTCTCTCAGTCTGTAGGTTTCCTTTGTCTATTTTCTCTTTATGAATAGTATCTTTCTGTAAAGGTAGATATTTACTACTAGAGGTGCCTTACAGTTCAATAGTCTCTAACATATGGTTATTCTCTGTTCTCTGCTCTGTTTTTATCATGCTTTGATACCAGCCTTGAAAAATGTGTCTACTCTAGCCCCACTGTTTTTCTATCTGTATATCATCATTACTGAATTGCAGTTACTCTGTGACTCCTTCTGCCTGCTACAATGTGATGTTTATGGGTTTCAGGTGTTAAGGTCCAGGAGTTCTCTAAATTCCTACTGCTGAGATTGGACCAGAGAGGTGAGCCACTGGAAAGGACAGCCAGAGACCAAAGATAAACTAACAGCTGAGAAGGAATCACCCAATAGCTCACACATCAAAGTTTAAAAACGATAGGGCACAAACTCTTCTGCACACACCTCTGAGTCAACTCCCTATAAAGGAGGGGACAGGCAGTAGGGTTGAAAGTAGATAGGAAAGAGAGGGTAAGCTTGTAAAAGGGGTGGGAAAGATAAAAAAACAAACAAACAAAAAATTAACAAAACAACCAACCAACAAACAAAAAACCAACCTGCAAATATACAAGTACAGAGCAGACTTGGCCTCTGTAGTCCTCCTGAGTCTGCATGGATATTTTCAGACATTTAATGTCTACTATCTGTAGTAGGTTTTCAAGCATGTTCCAAGAGTAATTATTTGCTCAGTAACCTATTATAGGGATGTCAGTTTGCAGCCCCACTTTTGGGTCTCCTGCAGTGATTAGGACCTTGGCCTGATATCTCTGTCAGTGTAGATACCAAGTGCCGCTGGTGCCTCTCCTGCTTCATGCTTGAATGTTTGAGCTTTCCACAGTGCTTGTCCCTGTGCCACACGATCTAGGCAGGCAGCAGGTATCATTTGTGCTGACCTCAGTGTAAGCCCAGGGCTCCACACTTTCCATAGGCCCTAGGTCTGCAACACTATCTCTGCCTACACATGTGGTAGGTGTCCATTATAATTGCAGGGAATTCTCTGAAAGCCCTGCATGACTCTACTCCCTTCATTCTATGGTCTTCTCCCGCACCTCTGCTTCAACCCAACCACTACAGGGGTGGACCACAAAGTCTCAGACTCTGTGAGTTCATTGCTTGCCACACTAGTCCCTATGGCTGTATTGTTAATTTTACAGTTGAGGGCTGCTCTCTGGCTCTTTGGAGGGAGAGGTGGGCTGAGCAGCTGCTGTCACAGATTCTTGCCGGGAGTGAGGGCTGTTGGATCTCTGTCAAATGTAGAGCAAGATGCTGACTGCTTAGAATGTGAAGATCTGTAGCCACTTACTCCACATCATGACACTGGCTTTTTGCAGGGTGTCTTTAGATGCTGCAGTACTAGCAGTCTCAGCACAGCATGGGCAGTGTGGATAGGCAAAGATAGCATGGCTGGCCACCAGCACTGCTCCCCAGATGTGGTGCACGTGGGGCACTTTGCTCTTCTCCATTCTGTCTTCTGGGTTTTGTTATGCCACATTTCAATTTTTTTGCTGCTTTTTTTTCTTCTCTCTTGTCAAGAAGCCTCCTTCACAGCAGTTGCATTTCAAGTTTTACAGTGCTTGTGATGTGCTGATTCTCTCAGTCACCATCTTGCTCATCTCAATGGCTATATTTTTAAAAAGCTGCTTTCTTGTATGCCCACCAAATTTGTCAGGATGCTAGTCATACGATAGGACAAAACAAACTAAGCTAGTGAAGTCACTGCTTCTATAATGTAATAATTTAACCTATCAGATCCCCTGCCATGTTAACTGGTGAGAGAGAGAAGTGCTCACCCAGCTGGCTAAAGTGTTGGGAACACTGGACAAAGTGTTGGGAAGGAAAGAGGTGCTATTTTCTAGCAAAATTCTGGAGGCACAGTGTGAAATGGAAACTCAGCTTTCTAGCCTGTCACAACTGGACTTTCCAACAGAGCATCTTTCCAGCTTGACATCACTAGACCTTCACTAGGCATTGCTCAATCAACTTTGTTTCACATCCCATCTCTCATGTCTTTTTTGGTCTCTCAGCAACCTATCTACCACCTAGCACAGCTGGACTGTGGGTGGTATATACACACTCACCAGTTTGTTCACCCCTAAAGATACCATTTGCTTTTCAAAATTTAGCTCAGACATCACATCTGTAGAAACTCTCTCAATGAAATCTCTGCCACTCTGTTAGTATTTAGAATTATCCTCTCTGCCATTAAATTAATTAAATCTCTGCCATTTTGAACCTCTGCCACTCTGTTAGTATTTAGAATTATCTTCATAACTTGATTGTACTTAATTTTTCTTCAAGCTATACTATACTGTTCACATTTCAACAAACATGACTATATGAATAAAACATAAGCAAGTTGAATAGAAGGATTTCATATTTTATCTCTTAATACTATCAATAAGCTCTGACCTGGTACATGGAAAATGGAATAAATGCATTTATCTACATCAAAGCTTCACAATTAAGTTTTACCTTGAGCTGTATAATACATTTATAACATATAAGTAAGAAATACAACATATATCAACTTTTTTAAGTTTGGGAAAGAAATATAAAAATAATATAAATTCTGATTGTTCATTTTGCGTGTGTCTCTGGCATTTTCTCTGTCAGTGCAGGTAGGGGGTTTCGTTGATGCTTCTCACTGCTAGCTTATGTCTCTGGGCTCTTCACAGGGTCTGACTACGGCTCTCTCTCTGCCATTGCTGATGGCAGGAGTTCAGTCTAAATGCCGGACCTTTTTAGATGCCCCATGTGCACTGGGTTCTTCTGCATATCTAATCCTGTCTAGGGGCTAGAAGGGCAAGTGTCTGAGTCTATCCTTTGTTTTTTTTTAATTTTAATTTTTATTCATACATTGTAAGCATACATCTTTGTTAGGTGCAAATTGATAACGATACATGTGCTCACAATTCTCATTTGACCCCTTCCCCAAATTCCCACCCCGCTCCCTTGCCCTTCCTCCCTCTCAAGATCAGTTTAGTGAGTGACCTTGATATACATTAGTGTTCCCCCCACCCCCATCCAACCCCCTCGGCTAAATCAACCTCTTTGCTTTCAAGGGTCTCTCCTTTTTCATCTGGAGACCCTATTATGCCCCATCTTCTCCCTAGCATCCGCAAATTAGGAGAACATATGCTCTTTTACACTTTGTGACTGGCTAATCTCACTTAACATAATGTTTTCCAGTTGCCTCCATTTCCCTGCAAATAGCATGATTTTGTTCTTCTTTATGGCTGAGTAAAATTCCATTGTGTACATATCCCATAGTTTTGTAATCCATTTATCTGCACATCTTGGCTGGTTCCATAGTTTGGCTATTGTGAATTGTGCAGCTATAAACATAGATGCACATACGTCGGTCTGATAGTTTGGTTTCCATTCTTTTGGGTAGATACCCAGAAGTGGTTTGCTGGATCAAATGGTAGGTTCATTCCCATTCGTCTGAGGATCCTCCATACTGTTTTCCAGAGTGGTTGCACTAGTTTGCAATCCCACCAACAGTGTATTAGAGTTCCCACTTCTCCACATCCTCGCCAGCAGTTGTTGTTGTTCATGTTTTTGATGATTGACATTCTGACTGGAGTTAGGTGAAATCTCAAGGTAGTTTTGATTTGCATCTCTCTGATTGCTAATGATGTGGAACATTTCCTCATACATTTATTGGCCATTTGTATTTCTTCTTTTGTGAAGTGTCTATTTAGATCCTTTGCCCATTTTTTGATTGGATTGTTTGCTTTCCTAGCTGGGATTTTCTTGAGTTCTTTGTATATCCTAGATATTAGACTTCTATCTGAAGAGTAACTAGCAAAAATCTTCTCCCACTCTGTGGGCTCTCTGTTTAGGTTCTTGATAGTTTCCTTTGCTGCGCAGAAGCTCTTCAGTTTAATGCAATCCCATGTATTGATCTTCCTGAGGGTTGCTTGTGCTTTTGAGGTCTTTTTGAGAAAGTTTTTACCTGTGCCTATGTGATGATGTATTGGTCCTATGCCCTCTTCAAGTAGCTGCAAGGTTTCTGGCCTGATTTCCAGGTCTTTGATCCACCTTGAGTTGACTCTTGTGCAGGGTGAGAAAGTGGGGTTTATTTCCATTTTCCTGCATATGGTTAACCAGTTTTGCCAACACCATTTCTTAAAGAGGCTATCCTTTTTCCAGTGTATATTCTTGGCTCCTTTGTCAAAAATCAGTTGACTGTAAGCACGTGGGTCTGTTTCTGAGTCTTCTATTCTGCTCCATTGGTCTGTGTGTCTGTTTTTGTGCCAATATCATGCTGATTTTATTACTGTGACTTTGTAGTAGAGTTTGAAGTCAGGTATTGTGATACTTCCTGCATGGTTCTTGTTGCTAAGAACTACTTTGGCGATCACAATGGAGTGAAATTAGAAATAAACTCCAAGAAGACCCAAAGTAACCCTGGAAACACTTAGAGACTGAACACTACATTGCTGAATGAAGACTGGGTCATAGAAGAAGTAAGGAGAGAAATTTAAAAATTCCTAGAAACCAATGAAAACAGAGACACAACATATCAAAACCTCTGGGGCACCTTAAAGGCAGTAGTGAGAGGAAAATTTATAGTACTGAGTGCCCACATAAGAAGAACAGAAAATCACCAAATAAATAACCTAATGACACAGCTCAAACCACTGGAAAAACAAGAACAGTCTAACCCCAAAGCCAGTAGAAGACAGGAAATCATGAAAATCAGAGCAGAAATGAATGAAATAGAGAATAAAAAACAATACAGAAGATCAACAAAACTAAAAGCTGGTTTCTTGAAAAAGTAAACAAGATAGAGAAACCATTGGCCAACCTAACCAAAAGAAAGAGATAATCAACCCAAATTACCAAATAAGAGATGAAAAGGGTGATATTACCACCGACAGTATGGAAATACAGAGGATAGTCAAAAACTATTTTGAAAACCTATACTCCAACAAAATGGAAAATCTAGAAGAAATTGACAAATTTCTAGACACATATAGCCTTCCTAAATTGAGTCAAGATGATATCAAAAACTTAAATCATCCAATAACAATCAAAGAGATAGAAGTAGCAATAAAGAGTCTACCATCAAACAAAAGCCCGGGGCCAGATGGTTTTCCAAGTGAATTTTATAAAGCATTTATAGAAGAGCTAATCCCAATACTTCTCAAGCTATTCCGTGAAATAGAAAGAAACAGGACCCTCCCAAATACATTCTATGAAGCCAACATCACATTAATACCAAAGCCAAATAAAGACAGCTCAAGGAAAGAAAACTATAGGCCTATATCATTGATGAACTTAGATGCAAAACTGCTAAACAGTATACTAGCAATGCGCATTTAAAACCACATCAAGAAAATTATACACCATGACCAAGTCCAGTTCATCCCAGGGATGCAAGGCTGGTTCAACATCCGAAAAACAACCCATGTAATTCACCACATAAACAGAATCAAAGACAAAAATCACATGATTATTTCAATTGATGCTGAAAAAACATTTGACAAGATCCAACACCCATTCATGCTAAAAGCACTTCAGAGAATTGGAATAGAAGGAACATACCTCAACATCATAAAGGCAATATACAATAAGCCCACGGCCAATATCATATTAAATGGAGAGAAATTGCAAGAGTTCCCACTTAAAACAGGAACAAGGCAAGGGTGTACATTATCACCTCTTCTGTTCAATATAGTACTTGAGACTCTAGCCAGAGCAATAAGGCAAGAGAAGGAAATCAAAGGGGTAAAGATAGGGAAAGAAGAACTAAAACTATCCCTTTTTGCAGACGACATGATATTATATATAGAAGACCCAATAAACTCAACCAAAAAACTCATAGAACTGATCAACAAATTCAGCAAAGTGTCTGGATACAAAATCAATCTTAAAAAATCAGAAGCTTTCCTGTATGCCAACCCACTGAAAAAGAAATCCAGAATACATTTCCACTCACAATAGCAACCCGAAAAATAAACTACTTAGGGATAAACCTAACCAAGGAGGTAAAAGACCTCTATAAGGAAAACTACGAAAAGCTGAAGAAAGAAATCAATGAAGACCTTAGAAGATGGAAGGATCTACCATGCTCTTGGAGAGGCAGAATAAATATCATCAAAATGGCCATCCTTCCAAAACTGATCTACAGATTCAATGCAATACCCATGAAATTACCAAGGGCGCTCCTCACAGAAATAGAAAAATGTGTCTATCCTTTGTATAGGTGCACCCGCACAAACCAACTTACGGATCACTGTCACTCATATTTCCGTTGTTGTTTGCTTCACCTCTGGTCGCTGGGGGGCGCAATAGGTCAATGGAGGTCTGGATAGCTTTTGCAATAAATATTTAATAGTCCAATAATATAAATAACATTACATTCATGTATGCTTAATATGGTCCAGATGAAACTAAAATTTTGAAATACACATATAATGTGACTAATGATTATTTAATAACATTTTGTTTCACTGTTCATGATCCTCCAATGACTAACGTCCTCATTCAGGACAAACTCCAAAATTCTCACAATGCTTACAAGCCTCCTATTTCCACATATCTTTAGCTGCATCTTCTATTTTCTCTCCTCTAGCCACACTGGCCTGTTTGATCTCCTTACAGTTTTCCAAAGACATTAATATCTACTAGCCTTGGATTTCTTCTTTTCTTTGCCTCCAGTTCTCTGTCAGTAGATAGCCCATGCCTTCTTCATACTGCATTACTTCTCTGTTCTGATAACTTCTTACCTGGGGGACATTTCCAGAATGCACTACAGAAAATAGCATCCCCTCCAAGCTGCCTTGCACTTCATCTTAGCACTTATCATAATTTGACATATTATGTATAAATGTGTTCCTTTGAGATATAAGTCCCTCCACACAAACTTAACAAGGGCAAGTCCCTTGCCTACCTCTCTTCTCTCCAGGAACTTGGTAGTACCAAGAAAACATATTGATTTAATATATTAGGATTTCACATAAACTCAATGCTTCGTGGAGCTTGTTTTGAGAATCACAGCTCTAAATCATTTTCTACAGTAAATAAAATGATTTCAATCTTGTTTAGTCAGAGTTCCACTAAATAGAACTGCTCATCCTGACTAGTTATACTTAAAATACAAAATTTGAAGCAAGAAAGAAATGTAGATGTATATAAAAAACTTGAAGCAAATTTTGAAAATGTTTGCACCTTAGCTAAATCTCTTAGTCATATCCACATTTATTTGCATGAAAATGTCCATTTAAATATCCATCAACAAATAAATAGATTACTTATACAATTTAGTAATATTTTTAAAGTACAAATCCTTTATGCAAACTTTGTGTCACTAATAATCCCTACCATAGGCAGATTCTTCCTCTAGAAGAAATGCTTTGAAATCTCTCTTAGACATCTATGTTTTTATTAGAATAAAGCTTCCAAACATTTAACTATTTTTTGAATAATCTATTTTCTCATCATAAATTACTATCTCAAAGGAGTTTAACTGGAACAGATTTTAACTACCAAATATCATAGAATGGAATGATAATTTAAGGGCTTATTTGTGCCTCAAATATACTTCCACTTATATGTGCTCTATCTGATATTGCAAAAAGCTACAGAAAAGGTGAATCAGACATGCCATTAAATTGCCAAGGCTTAAAAATCAGTACAATGCATAAAAGCTATTACATAAATGTGTCAAAATGGAACGAAATCATGCCTGATCTTAATAAGTCCATTATGAGCTATATTGATGAAGAAAGCTTGCCAATCATTAAAAGATATTTAATGTGTTAGGATATTTTAAGATATGAACAATACAAATAAGCTGTTAGCATATATTTAAGTGACGAATAATCAACTATTGTTTATTGAGTAAAAGTGCTGAGTGAAGAACCATAAGAAATATAAAGATGAATGTAGAAAAATATTGCTAAAAAGGAAGCAAATTAAGAAGTACAGAAAACATGCACACTTGTGTAAATTGCCTTAGTCCTAACTTTCTTATTTGTAATTATGAAGCTAATTTAGTTAAGTTTCATTTACTTTGGGCCTTTTTTTCCCTCCTCTTTAAAACTTCATTCTCTTGATTGCCATTCGTGAATACAGTAAAGATGTGAAGCAGAGAAGTTCTTAAAACCTACAAATATTACAACATTTATTAGTTTCTTAATATTTTCCAAGAATTTTTTCTATGTAAAGCTAGATAGTATTCATATACTTTTCTCATACTTTTTTTAACATTTAGATTGCTTTAATGAGCTGAGGGTGGTAATGCATACCTGTAATCCTAGTATGTGGGAGGCTGAGAAAGGAGGATAACAGGTTTGAGACCAGCCTCAGCAACTTAGTGAGACCTTGTCCAAAATTTAAAAAAATAATAGAGGCTGGGGGGTATAGCTTGTAAGTAGAATGCCCTTGGGTTCAGGCCCCATAACACACACACACACACATACACACACACACACACACACATACACACACACACACACTCACATATACTTCTTTGAGACGTAATTTATCACACTATTTTTGCATATATATATAAATATATATATAATATATATAAATATATATATAATATATATATAAATATATATAATATATATATAAGTATATATATAATATATATTAGAAATTTATGTTGATTTTGGTTGAACCCAGAGGCATTCTACCTCCTAACTATATCTCCACCCCTCTTTTTAATTTAATTTTATTTTTGTTCTGAAACAAAGTTTCACTTGGTTACTCAGAGTCTTGCTAAATTTGGTTATGTTGTCCTCAAACCTGTAATCCTCCTTTCTCAGCCTCCAAAATACTGGGATTACAGAATGTGCCAATGCATCTGGCTTAGTAGATATTTGTTGCATATTGCCTCAGTAGATATTTTTGAGCTTAGCATGAATATCACCATGTATATTAGAACTTCTCAAAAACAACATCAGTCTCTTACTAAGTCAATTTCATATAAATATAGAAACATTAGCTCTATATAGCTCAACATTCTTTTACATATACTCTTAAAAGACTCAATGCTTAAAAAAAAAAAAAGAAAAAAAAAACAAATAACCTAATCAAGAAATGGGCAAATGAGCTAAATAGACACTTCACAAAAGAAAAAACACAAGTGGCCAATAAATACATGAAAAAATGTTCAACATTATTAGTAATCAGAGAGATGCAAATCAAAACTACACTGAGATTCCATCTAACCCCAATCATAAAGGCAACCTTCAAGAAGAAGAAAACAAAAACAAAAACAAAAAATAACAGTAAGTGCTGGTGGGGATATGAAGAAATAGGAACTCTTCTATACTGATGGTGGAATTGCCAATTAGTGCAGCCAGTATGGAGACCAATATGGAGATTCCTCAGAAAACTGGGAATGGAACCATCAACTGATCCAGCTATACTATTCCAAAATATTTCCAAAGGGATTGAAATCATAAAATCGTAGTAATATATGCATATTTGTGTTTATATCAGCACAATCCACGATAGCCAAATTATGGAAACAACTTAGATGTCCATCAATAAATGAATGAATTATACAATTATAGGATATACACACAATGGAATTCTACTCACCAATAAAGAAGAACAAAATTATGTCATTTGCAGAAAAATGGATGGACCTGGAAAACATTGTTATGTGAGAATAGCCATCCCCAGAAACTGAAGGATCATATGTTTTCTCTCATATATAGAAGCGAGGGTGTAACTGGGATACCAGAGGGACTTCAGATAATAGAGAAGAAATGGAGTGAGAATACAAATGACAATTTCAATATCTTGAAAGGGGAAGGGGGAAATGAGGAGGGAGCTGGGGGAATGCCTGTCAAGTGCTATGTGCATGTATGTAGCTACCACTAGGAACTACATTATGATGTGAGACTATAATGCACCAAAGTATAAAAAGGAACATGTTAAAGCTAAGTAAATGGGTCAGATATATTAAAGATTTTTCCATAATTTACACTAGTAGAAATGATAGAGGTTGGATCTTCATAAAAATCTAGAAGATTTCATCATGCACAGGCAGTCCATTGTTTTTGTATATAGTTCATAAAAAAATTCATTCACTTTCTAATATCAAACAAAAATTCAATAGATGCCAGGTATCGTTGCCCATGCCTGTAATACCAGTACTTGGGAGTCTGAGACAGGAGAATCAAAGGTTCAAGGACAGCCTCAGTGATGAAGAGAGACTCTCAGCAATGTAGCAAAACTCTATTTCAATACAGAAAATATCAAAGGGCTGAAGATGTGGCTTGGAGATAGAATGCCCCTGGGTACAATCCTTGGCACCACACACACACACACAGAGACACAATTCAATGAAATGTGAGTATGATTTGGAACCTCACTCAAGCTTCCAGTGTCCAGCACAGTTCATTCAAATTCCTCAAGTGATAATTCTGTGTTCACTGACATCAAATAACATATGAAATTCCATATCATTTTATTTCTTTATCTTTTCATTGAAACATATTTTATTCAAGGCCAGACACACTAGAATTAGAAATTAAGATGTTTCTACTTTTTCAAACACACTATTAGGCAATATTTAACCAGGTAGTTATATGATAGTCATAGATAGGTATAAGTCAAATCGCTCCTCACAGACATAGAAAAATCAGTCCTTAAATTCATCTGGAAAAACAAAAAGCCCAGGATAGCCAAAGTAGTTCTTAGCAATAAAAACCATGCAGGGGGTATCACAATACCTGACTTCAAACTCTACTACAAAACCACAGTAATAAAAACAGCATGGTTTTGGCACAAAAACAGACACATAGACCAATGGAGCAGAATAGAAGACTCAGAAACAGACCCACGTGCTTACAGTCAACTGATTTTTGACAAAGGAGCCAAAAACATACACTGGAAAAAAGATAGCCTCTTTAACAAATGGTGTTGGCAACACTGGTTAACCATGTGCAGGAAAATGGAAATAAACCCCACTTTCTCACCCTGCACAAGAGTCAACTCAAGGTAGATTAAAGACCTAGAAGTTAGGCTGGAGACCTTGCAGCTACTTGAATAGGGCACAGGAACAACACTTGAACACATAGGCACAGGTAAAAACTTTATCAACAAGACCCCAATAGCATAAGCAGCTCAAAGGAAGATCAATACATGGGATTGCATTGAACTGAAGAGCTTCCGCACAGCAAAGGAAACTATCAAGAACCTCAACAGAGAGCCTACAGAGTGGGAGAAGATTTTTGCCAATTACTCTTCAGATAGAGATCTAATATCTAGGATATACAAAGAACTTAAGAAACTCACAGCTAAGACAGCAAATAACCCAATCAAAAAACTGGGCAAATGATCTAAATAGACACTTCACAAAAGAAGAAATACAAATGACCAACAAATGTATGAGGAAATGTTCCACATCATTGGCAATCAGAGAGATGCAAATCAAAACTACTTTGAGCTTTCACCTAACTCCAATCAGAATGGCAATCATAAAAAACACAAACAACAACTGCTGGTGAGGGTGTGGAGAACTGGGAACCCTAATACATTGTTGGTGGGATTGCAAACTAGTGCAACCACTCTGGAAAACAGTATGGAGTATCCTCAGATGAATGGGAATGAACCTACCATATGACCCAGCAATACCACTCCTGAGTATCTACCCAAAAGAATGGAAACCAAACTATCAGACCGACGCATGTGTATCTATGTTTATTGCTGGACAATTCACAATAGCCAAACTATGGAAGCAGCCAAGATGTCCATCGACAGATGAATGGATTACAAAAATATGGGACATGTACACAATGGAATTTTACTCAGCCATAAAGAAGAACAAATTCATGTTATTTGCAGGGAAATGGATACAACTGGAAGACATTATGTTAAATGAGATTAGCCAGTCACAAAGAGTAAAGAAGCATATATTGTCCCTAATATGTGGATGCTAGGGAGAAGATGGGGCATAATAGGGTTTCCAGATGAAAAAGGGGAGACCCTCAATAAGGAAAGAAGTTGATTTAACAGAAGGGGATGGATGGCAGGGGGCGAGGGAGACATCCTAAGGCACATGATGTACTTACACAATTATATCAAGGTCACTCATTGAACTGAGCTTGAGAGGGAGGGAGGGTGAGGGAGTGGGGGAGGGGTGGAATTGGGGAAGGGGTCAAATGAGAAATGTGTGCACATATGTCATTTTTAATTTGTACCTAACAAAGATGTATCTTGCAATGCACAAATTATTAAAATTTTAAAAAGGTAAAAAAAAGATATAATTATTGTGAATTTTGAGTAAACTTCAGCTCCTTGATAGTTTTACTTTTTCATTTATGGCTCCCTGAAATATATCCCCTGCTTAATTTGATAAACCTACTCTTTTACAATCCTTCTCTATAATAAAAATTTTACCCAGGAAGTGAATACATTGAACCACTATCAAAAAACATTATGTCATTATATGATTGACAAGTGTTCTAGTATCTATATTACATCTAGTATCTAGTAACTCTACATAATACATATATATTCATACATATCATTTTCTTATTGTGTCCTCACATGGTAGAAAGAGAAGAGAGAGGGAAAGAAAACAGATGACTGTTTGAGTCTCTTATAAAGACACTAATCCCATTGAATTACAGCCCTTCTTTATTATTTCCTTTGGCCTTAATTATGCCCAGACACAGTTATACTGAGGAATGAGAATTCAACATACGAACTTGGGTGGAAACACAAACATTCAGTCTATTAGAGGAGCTAAATTAATGAATCAGGGAAGATGTTTGGAGATAGAGATCCAGGATTTCCCTAACAGTTGAACAGTGGTGGAAACAAAAGTTAATTAGGGAAATCAGTGTTAAGAAAATATTTGTTTGGCAGGATAATAATATAGGTTATACTATATATATGCAAAAAGATAAATACTTATATGTTACTACCTATAAATCACTGTAAATAAATGAATATATATATGTATATATATATATGTATATATGATACAGAACCCATTGAGCAGTAATCCAATTTTTTTTTTGCATTGGGCTATTATTTTTGCTTTCAATTAAAGTTATAAGTAGGTTCTAACTAAACATTAACAAAAGATTTCAGCATTCACCTTAAAAAATTAAAGATCCATACTTGTTAAATAATCAAATACCTGATTTTTATAAATACAGACTATTTTCCCAAGGTTTATCTTTTCAATATAAGACAAAATAAAACATACTCAGGCAATGAAGAACATCATCATTTGATGTCTCATGATTGTCTGGCTAATGAAGGATCTTTGACATTTTTCTTTTCCTCCACAAAGTCTTATTATTTCCAATTTTTATGAACAATTTCATTGGCAATCCTATCATTTGAAGAACATTTGGTTTGCCTGGGATGTAATAGGAGTATAGGTAGATGATTGCCCATAAAAAGTGTCAACTCTCCTGAAAACCAACAATGAATAAAATACCAAAGAAAAGAAAGTAAAAGAATATAAATCAGCTAGGCGTGATGCCACAGGTCTGTAATCCCAGAACTTGGGAGACTGAGACAGGAGGATGCAGGTTCAAGCCCAGTCTCAGCAATTCAGGGAGACTCTCAGCATTTTAGCAAGATCCTGTTTCAAAATTAAAAAAAAAAAAAGAGGTAGGTGGAGGTATAGGTTCAATCTCTAATACCAAAAAGAAAAAAAAAACTGAAAGAAAAGAAATCATACTTCAAATTTTTAGCTTTTTATGAAGCACATAAATTCCATACAACTATACAAATATTAAAATATTAAATATACACAAATATATCCCATATGATTTAAACATAAATACTTCATATATTCTATATATTTTACTATCTTCTATGTGGTCATTAAAGAATGCCATCAAATTTGTTTTTGAAAAGTGAAAGGAAAAAGGTAGAATAATAATAATAAATGAAACATTTAAAATGCCACTAATGTAGGCAGCCATGTCAACTCTGCTTGGGTAAAAACCATCAATTATATAACCAGGTAATTTCTTCTCTAATGTATGTAATGCTCTATCTTAAATGCATTTTAAGAAATTAATAATACTGATAGTAATAGAAGCAGCAATATCTTTATTTTATAGTTACTATAGTTTGCACATTTTACATTAAATCTTGCTTGTGCTGATTTTGCTTAATGGAACAATGATAATATTATAAGACTTTTTCTTTTATATTCTTCAAGTTAGTTAAATCACCAAATGCCATATGTGTATCTTTCTCTAGGACTATATTTATATATTTCCTGTGCATGCCCTAAATAGCACTTCATTTATCTAAAAACATGCTATGTATTCTAAGAAGTGTTTAAAAAATTTATAATGCAAGGTATGCTTTTATTGTATATGATTTTGAGTAAATTAAAATGTTTTAGGTGGTTTTGCAATTTTTATAAGCTGATTACAATGAAGAAGGCATATTTGTTCCATATGAGGCAAAGAAAAAGTAAAAATTAATAAAAAATCCAAATCCAAAGCTTACATTTACCCATTAAAATATTAAGATATAATTTAGATATGTCAAATGGTCAACAAGATATGAACTTAAGCTGGCAGAATATTTGCTGGGTGTAATCCTAATATTTGGGAGACTGAGACAGGAGGATCACAGGTTTGAGGGCAGCCTCAGCAAGTAGCAAGATTCTCAGCAACCTAGTGAGATACTGTTTCAAAGCAAAAAATCAGAAATGTGAGAGTGTTGCTTGGTATTAAAATGTGCCTAGGTTCATTCCCCAGTGAAGAAGAAGCAGGAGAAGGAGGAGGAAGAGGAGGAGGAGGAGGAGGAGGAGGAGGAGGAAGAGGAGGAGGAGGAGGAGAAAAGAAAATGGATAATATATTTTCCTCAGAGAAATATAAATGTGTTTGTACCCTTTCGTAATATCCTTTTGAATGTTCGCTGGACCAATCAGCTTGCTTTGAATGCATAGAATACTGTCGAATTATGTGATGCTTGCTCTCAGATTAGATTATAAAATAGTGGACCTTTTCTCTGGACTTCTCTTGCTCATTCTGATGAAACCAAGGGCTATGTTTCGGGTTGTGCTATGGAGAGGCCCACGTGGCAAGGAACTGTGAGCAGCATCCATTCATAGCCCTCTCTCAGCTGGTGGGACTGGAACCTGATCAAGAGCCACCAAGGCAGGCTGGAAGCGGACCTTCCCCATACAAGCCTGAGATGATTATGGCAGCTCAAATCTCCACTCAGTCTTATTGGAGACTCTTAGCAGAAGGACTCGAGTAAGACACGTCCAGATAGCTGATCCCCCAAACCTGTAAAATAACAGATGTGCAGTATTATTTGTGTCTGCTAAAGCAAAGAGCAGCTAAATTGTAGATAATTTTTCAGCAGAAAGAGCTAATTAATAAGCAATGTTTTACTTTTCAGTAATATTAATGCTTCATTCATAATACGGTTATATGCTATTATATTCCAATATTCTTTTCTCTTCTTCTTTGTTACCAACTCTGAGGAATGATAGCAATAAGAATATTAGGACATTTCTAACATTGTTTTTGTGGTCTAAATTGTATCTTATTTACATATTCTATTACCGCATTGATGGCTAGTTTTGATGTAAAATAAAAAATCAAGATTGTAAAGATTATATTCTAACTACATGGGCAAGCACCCAGCTCAATATTGTTTATAGTCAAAGTGCTTAAAAAAGAAAATAGAGCCGGGCGTTGTGGCTCAGGCTTCTAATAAAAAAAGTAAAAGATGAATCAGATGTTTGTCACAGAAAAAATCCAGGGACATCATCAAGACCTGGGTCCCAGTTTACCTGCTATTCATTGGTCAATTTTGGTTTTTCAAATAAATTATAGAGTAATAGTTGGGAATTAAAGTTCAGATAAGTGCTGTGGAAAATGTTCAGTCCTTTGGCATCTTTCACAGATATATATTTTGGATTTACTATTTTAATCAATTCCTAAACTTTCTCTAAGAAAATGTTTAGAATGTCAGAATAAAAATAAAAGTGTGAAATACACATTCACAGCCTTACATTTTTAAAGTTTAATAAACAAATTATTTAAAATGATTTTCAGCTTATAGAATCTGAAAAAGCAGGTAAGGGATGATGAGGGCATAGCTAGTCTGTTTGTTTTTTAGTTTTTAATTTAGTTTTTGTGGAACCAGGGATTGAACCCAGGGGTGTTCTACCTGTGAGCTATAATCTTATCCCATTTTATTTTATTTATTTACTTCTTATTGGTGCATTGTAATTGCATCTTAATGTGGTACAAGCTGGTAGAGGCATACATGCACACAGCACTCATTTAACCCTTCCCCAATTCCCATCCCATTCCCTCCCCTCTCTGTCCTTCTCATGTTTGGCTTAGTGATTGACTTTGATATGTTTGTGAATGTATACAATGTGCATTAGGGAGTTGGCATCTCCCCACCTCCCATCACCTTCAGTTAGGTCACCTTCTTTGCTCCTCTAAGATTTCTCCTTATTCTTCTAGACTCCCTCCTATGATCTCTGTTCTCCCTATCTTTCGCATATTAGGGAGAGCATCTGAATTTTTACTTTTTTGATTAACTAATCTCACTTAACATGTTTTCCAGTTTCATCCATTTCCCTGCATGTGACATGATTTTGTTCTTCTTTATGGCTGAGTAAAATTCCATTGTGTACATATCCCATAGTTTTGTAATCCATTCATCTGTTGATGGATATCTTGGCTGGTTCCATAGTTTGGCAATTGTGAATTGTGCAGCTATAAACATAGATACACATGCATTGTTCTCATAGTTTGGTTTCCATTCTTTTGGGTGGATACCCAGGAGTTGTGTTGCTAGATCACATAGTAGGTTCATTACTGTTCATCTGAGGATCCTCCATATTGTTTTCAAAAGTGGTTGCACTAATTTGCAATTGCATCAACAATGTAAGAGTTCCCACTTCTCCACACCTTCACCAACATTTGTTGTTGTTTGTGCTTTTAATGATTGTCATTGTCATTGGGGTTAGGTGAAACCTCAGGGTAGCTTTGATTTGCATCTGATTGCTAATGATATTTTGAATATTTTTTCATACATTTATTGGCCATTTGTATTTCGTCTTTTGTAAAGTGTCTATTTAGTTCGTTTGCCCATTTTGATTGGGTTATTTGTTTTCTTAGTGGTGAATTTCTTGAGTTCTCTGTATATTCTAGATTTTAGTCCTCTATCAGAAGAGTAGCTGGCAAAAATTTTCTCCCACTCTATGGGCTCTCTGTTGAGGTTCTTGATAGTTTCCTTTGCTGCACCAAAGCTCTTCAGTTTAATGCAGTCACACTTGTTTTATTTTATTTTGAAATGTGGTCTCACTAAGTTGCTGATGACCTTGCTAAATTGGGAAGGCTGGTCGCAAAACTCAGATCATCCTTTCTCAAACTCCCAAGGACTGGGATTATAGACATGCATCATAATGACCAGCCTGATTTTTGTATTAAAAAAATAGGAGCATTAGTTTCCATGGCTTTTATGACTTTTCAGATTTACATTCACCTCCCTTCGAGTCAATGGTAGATTGATCAATCATCATGGTAAGCTGAATGAGGTGAAATGGTATACTGGGTTTCCAAAGCAAAAAGCACTTTTAGTTTTGATTGAGACCTCTTGTAATGCATGTTCTGAGTAAAACCAACAAACGTTTTAAAAGTTAACATCTCTTAAAACCATTATGTTGCAAAGCCACATCTGGGCTACCAGTGTGATCTGAGCCCACCCTGTGGCACCGCTCCCCTCACCCTGTGCCTGGCGCATCATGGATTGACCGATGTAGACCAGCTTTGTGCTAGTTGAGAATCACTGAGTGAGGATACAAGAAGCAGAGTGATTGCCTAGCTTAACCTCCCCCTAATTCTTGATGATCTGTAGAAAATGGCAGTTGTTTTAGGCTAGTTAGCTTTGGGGTAGTTTGTTTCATAGAAATCAATAACTAGAAATGTCAACATGCTCATTTATTTTCCTCCTAAGTTTCAATTTAACCAAATGAATGATAGCCTCAAAGTGTGTGAACTATTTGCAATATTATCTAGAATTGACATTTTAGGTCCCAAAATATGAGACAAAAATGTCATTAGAGATCTAGAGGAAAATCATAATGAAAAAATAAACAAGTTTGGAGAATGTTCATATTAGGAGCCCATTGCGTGATTTTCTAGAAATCCTATGTAATAGTCGAATTACTGTGGGACAAAATCTAAAAATAGACAAACATATGTAGGTATACATATGCATATACACATACTTATATATGTTAGATAATATGTATGTGTAACTTATATTTAGATTTAGAAGTAATGAGTTAAAGAATACCTTCATTTATAATTCTCTGTAAGCAACTACATTGAATGAAACTTACCCACTTATTACAGTAAAGTTTCTGATGGACATAATAGAACCAGGTCAGGAATTTCCCTGAAGGAACTCTTGAAAGGACTCATAACTCTTTATGTAGCATACATCTTAGAACATAAGCAGTTATTCCCCTACCCAAAAGGAAAGAAACCAATCACATGTTTATTCAGGTTAATACTGAAAAAAAAAAAGTGATAGCTTAATGTATGAATTCCTACAGAATTTCATCCTAAAAAAAACCAAATTAATGAGTCTGTCTCCTATATTGAGTAGAATCTCAAGATGGATATATTTAACTTGATAAATCTCTGTTGATGGTTTTCCATAGTGGTGCATGAACATGGATTTCAAATAAAGGAAATAAAAGCTCAGGCATATAGAAGAGTTAATGAGAAGGATCCATCTGGCAGCTGCTTCCATCCCAGTTCTTCTTAGAGGAAACCACACTCAGTTGTTCATTTGTCAAGCCTTTTTATGCTTCCCTCCAGATCCTCAATATCAGACTGCTACTTCATGATTTATATTTATTAGATAATGATGACATTTAGATATTTTCTGTTGACATTTTTGGTAAGTCAGATACTCGAAATAATAATTTAGTTCCTTCCTACCATTCAATTCCCTTTTGTTCCTCCTAAATTATTCCCAGTTCTTTAAATCTATTCAAATTCAAATTGCACATTTAATTTTGTCTCTATTACCAAAGAATATTTTAATACAAAATGCTTACAAAGTCCTAATTAACATGATAATTCAACATATTTAATAATTTTGCAAAAATGTGTTTTAAAATTAAGGTTTTTGGTATATTTAAAATTTTTCAAAATATATGATGGCATCAGTTTTCCATACCATACCCATTTAACTCCAAGTGTAAGTTGTTCAGTGAGAGGTTTGATATATATGTTTTTACAAGGATCATATTAGAAAAAATAATAAAAGAATTTTCTGCTGAAAAATATTCCTCAATCTGGCTTGTTAAGAATACTATGCCCTTCAGTCCTAGGCAGCACACCCTGGTGTGATCCCTTCTCCCTATTGTGTGAATCAGCATGATGCCTCAGCACAGGAAATCTACAATGACATAATGTTCCCTAAACACCATCAAAGAGATAATTTTCCAGTTAAGAAAAAAAAACCAGGCACTTTTTTGTTAGAAAAAAATTATTTTTTTGAAATGTGCTAAATATTGATCTTATTGTCATGGTAATTAAAATAGATAAAGGCTTAAAATATAATTGGAGAAGTAGGTAGTAGATATTACAGGATTAGCACAGGGAGATATGTTTTTTGTTTTGTTTTTGTGTTTTGGTTCTCTACTTCAATTTCCTTGTTTGTTTCCTTGGCGAAGCTTCTTTATCTGTGGAGATATTCTAATTTTTAAGATTAAGGTCAGACTTTTAATTTAAGTAACTAAAAGCTACATTGTATGGATATCCCATTCAGTGGATTTTTCTTGTCTTCCTTGAAACAGATAGAAGGAAATATGCTTCTATTTAACTTCCCACAAAATGAAGATCACATTCTATTGCCAAATTGTCTTTCTAGGGTGTTTAATGTTCTACTAAAGATAGTGTTCTGGAAGAATTTATATATGTTTGATTTTTCATCTACCTGTCATAAAATTATTGTTTCTTTTATGTTTTAGCTATTAGAGTATACCTTTCTTTAAACAATTTTGTTATATTACCATTTCGTACTTTTTTAAATAAAATAATTTCTAATCTTAAATTTATTAAGGAGAACTTTTGCTTCTGACAATAAGAAAGATTAGATGTTCTGAAAATGTTCTCATTAAAAACATCAAAATAAACCAGGTGTGGTGGTGGCACACACTTATAATCCCAGCACTTGGGAATCTGAGACAGGAGGATCACAGGTTTGAGGACAGCCTCAGTAACTTACCAAGACCCTCAGCAACTTAGCAGCACTCTGTTTCAAAATAAAATAGGGTTGTTGGGAAGGGGAGGGTAGCTAAGAGGTAGAATACCCCTGGGTTCAATCCCCAGTACCAAAAAAAAAAAAAAAAAAAAAAAAGAAGGCACCAAAATAAGTTGAAAAAATAGAATAAATATAGCTTAAATTTGCAACCAGATTACTAATTATTAAAGTAACCTTATTGAAGTAGTCACAATGACAAAGAGAAAAATTCATCCCTTAATATATAGAACTGAAATTTTAAAACACAAAAGATGTCAAGAAGACCTTAAACACAGACAGAAATAAAGGGAAGATGACCAGGACTAATAACAGGTTTTTGAGAAGTCATTTTCAGGCAAAGAGTAAATAATACCTTCCAAACTATGAGAAAAACAATAATTGAAAGCCTATAATTTTATAAGCATCCACAGTATTATTACAGAAAAATAGGAGAATATAGTCATTCTTAGAGAGGTAAAATTCAAATGTGAGACAAAACTCAAGCATTCCTTTCAGTAAAAAGGAAATTGAATTTTTAAGGATTAAAAAAAGTTACAAGGAAGAAAAATCATCAAGGCAATTAGTAAAATTGTAGCCAAACATATAAAATCCTGACTTGAAAATAGCTATGGCAATAAATTAATTGAAGGTAAAAATAAAGCAAATCCTACATGCTGGACAACAATTAAGTGTAAGATTATAGGGAAACATGCTCCCATATATTCATCAAAACTGTTGGGTGAATCCTCAGTTCAGGAACTCAAGATCTGCAGGGTCCTTGGCTAATGTTGATGAGGTAGCCTAGAAGTGGAAGGTTAGGTAGAAGGAGGGTATCGGGAGAAGTCAGAGAAAATATAGTTTTAATATAGCCTTTTAAAAAATCTGGAGAGTAAAGCCAACTCCACCCCTTGGAAGCTTTTCTTTGTTTCGGCCCAAATGAGATGCATCACCAAACTCCGGAAGAGCCCAGCCTTCACCTGAAGCCCACCTATCGATCACCTGAAACCTGAGAGAGAGGGGCTGGAAAAGAGGACCCTGCCCTCTCTTATATCTCTCCGCACATCCATGTGTTCTCTCTCTTGCTCGGGGAACATGCCCTTGGACTTGGTCGGGTGACCCTTTCACTCCCCTTCCATTTTTCCTTCCTCCCAGTTTTCCTAAAATAAAACCTGTCAGATGTTTTGACTGGTATGTGTTGAAATTCTTTTCTTCACAATATCAAGAACCTGAATTTTTGGGGAACAAGCTGCACCCCATCACAATGTGACGGAAAAGAATTTCAGCATCTACCACTCAGAAACATGGACAGAGGTTTATTTGGGGAAAAGGGGAAAAGGAAGAAACACACATTCAAGAGAGAATGCGGGCCATCTCAAGATGAGGAAGGGCATTTTGGGGAGTTCAGGGCTGTCTTCTTATAGGAGACTTTTGTGAGGGGTGGGCTAGAGGAGGTGAGTGAGGATGATCTCAGTCCAGTAGTTTCCTAGGCTGTTTATGGTGGTCAAGTGATCTGGTCAGCTCTAGGGTGGATGATCTCAGTCCAGTAGTCCTCAGGCGCTTCCTGGTGGTCTGGTCAACCTTAGGGTCCTTAGGTTTATTGGAGTCCTCATTATCTGATTGACAGATAAACTGGAGAGTGTCCGAAGTTATCATTATCAATGCACCAAGCAATTATATAGATTTCTCAGGAATTTGGGAGAGTCAGGTCTGGAAAAGAGAACCAGTTTGTGGAGTAGAGGATGGAATGCTTCAGTTCTAGGTTTTTTTATATTAAAGTGATATTTTACTTTTCTTTCCCATTTGTCTCCTTTCTACCTACTTATTTCTTCTATCCTACATCATAACCACCTGCCTCAGAATTCCTTAACTGGGCAAAGCCATGGAAACACAGGAAATTTAACCATCACATTAAGGATATAGAAGAGGTTTAACCTGACATGAAAAAATAACAAATACCCTTACTTAATTATGACTTTGAACATTTATTTTAGCACTAATTAAATAAAAACGTTAATAGGATAATATTATTAAAATGTTCTGTCAGAAGTTTAAAATATATCCCCTCAAAACACACACAAACAAAACAACTAGAGAAAAGTGATTTTGAAACTTAATTTCAAAACATCCAAGCAACTGATAATTACAAACTTAGTAAACCTCTTAAAGGGAATAGCAGAAAATTTTGTTACCCCGCTAATTCTGTTGATAGTATATAATTGAAAGTACTACTAGAAGTAGTCAATCAGCTGTGTGTTATTGATCAACGATGAGAAAGGAGTTTATACCAGAATGTACATCAATATGCCACTTCCTTAGCTGAGAAATTTTGCTAAAATTTGAAAAATAATGTCATGTGAACTAAAAGTGGCCTGCTTGGTGATGTAGTTGATTTACACTCTAGTTCAACGTTTTTATTTCATTGTGATTCAGTAATAGACAGTTCAAGAAAGGAAAAAATGAAAGAGAAAAGAAGCAAAGAGAGGAGAAAGAAAAGAAATGAAAACAATCCAATAAAGAGAAAAAATATAGCAGCAGGAAGTTGAAAGAAGAGGAAATGTAATTTGTTTGTAAAAATGTTTAATCTCACCAGTAATAAAAAGATTACAAGTTAAAGCTACAACAAGGAACCATTTCACCCTCAGAAATTGGCAGCATTTAAGTCTGACAATAACATGTTTTGACAAGGATATAGAACAAATATATTTTTTATAACCTACTAGTGGGAATTTAAATGGATACAAGCAATTTGAAGAGTAATTTGATTATACCTAGAAAAACTGAAAATATATATAGTCAGCAACTTTTCTCTAGGGAGGCAATCATATACATGTTTGCGAGGAAATATGTACATAGAATTTCTTATAATAAAAATCGAGTAGTAACCTGAATTTTCATATAAGGAAGAGAACATTATATAATATATATATACATATACATATATATATGTGTGTGTGTGTGTGTGTGTGTGTGTGTATGTGTGTGTACACACATACGTACAATATTTTTAGTAGCTGTAAGATGTATCTACGTTATAATCCAAGGTCAATTGCTTTCAAAAATACTGATAAACAATAGGCAAAACATAACATAACATTTGAAAAAACTTTAATAAAATAAAGATATAATATATATCTTTTAGGAATAAGAATACATGTTTTAATGAGTTATGCTTGCCAAAATGTAAGAATACTGAACTAAGGAAAATAATTACTGCTTAGAAAATGTTCGGAAGTATTGAAATGTTTTATTTCTTAAGTGTACAACAGATTAATATTTTACATTTTTAGGTCTAATTTTTTTTTCAGAAATAAACATATTGTCATCAAGTTCTATAAAACTACATAGACAAAGTTCCATTTAAGGGGTGTGAGAAAATGTTGTATATGGGAAGGGTCTTTTGAAAACTTCATCTGCCTAGTATCAGGAGCCTAATTCCTGTTCCAGTTCAGAGCTTCAGTAAAAGTTGTCCTTCACCAAAGAAAAGAATCTGATTTGACTGAAGCTACTGAGATCTTGAGGAAGACAAATGAAACCAGGCAGAGATGATGAAGGGAGTATGCAACTTTAAGCTCAACTCCAGGTTCATTTATTTCAGCATTTAAAAAATTATACATTGTTTAAACTCAAGTATTTATATATGTTATATTCTTGATACATTTTAAAAGTTCTTTAAAGTTTCAAAGAGAAATTTTTTAGTATATATATGTATGTGTATGTATGTGTATTATATATGCATATGTGTACATGTATTAATTTTCTAAGAAACCATGAAGGTACAAAATGACCCCCAAAAATATGACAATAAGTAAAACATATGAAAACAGAGAAGTTAACTGAACCAGAGAGAGAAGATTAGAATACCTCTGGCAACCAATTTGAGTCAAATCCTGCACTGTGGGGCCACAGAGTGGCAAAGAAGAAAGGAGTATCAGTGCTGCCTATTTAAACCAAAGTTCTAAAATCATCTGATATACCATACAATGTAATTTCTTACATTGGTAAGAAATTCAGATGAAATAGCATTTATAAATCTGTTACACTGTGTATAATATAACCTGGAATTTTTAGGCCCATGTTCTTTGACAGATACAACCCTATTTTGGGGTAATATTTGCTTAGTGATATCCCCAGGTCAAAATATCTTATCAGGACATTGTTTTATCACTTTCTTCATCATCGTCAGTAAAGTCAGCACTGCTAACACATAAATTTCAATTAACAATTTAGAAAGCGGGTACACATGTTTAATTACTCCTGTGTGTGGGTATATGTGTGTATAGGTGGGTAGATGAAGTACAGATATCTGAAGACATTTAATCTGACATAAATTTTATTCTAACTGGAACAAGAATGACTCACATGATTTTTTAGAGTTTTAGGAATATCAGTCTGGCTGATTTGTGGAGCATAGATTATAGCAGGCACTTGAAGAATTTTGATTGACAGATAACAATACTTTGTCCATAGTTGACAGATAATGGGCAAGGGGTATGGATTTGAGATTTATTAGTATGTAAATGATATTTAGAACTATGGTGTTTCAATGACAGCATCTAAATAGAAAATGGAGAGGAAAGAGAAGAAGTGAGGAGCAGGAATGGGGGGGGGGGCTCCAACATTTAAAGGTCTCTCAAGAGACTGAATCTCCAACCATGGAGACTGGTGTGGAGAAGTCAACAGATGAGGTACCACACTATGCTAGAAGTCAGAGCTATCCTAACACCACCTACTTCCTTGGACAAATACAATCATTACTGATGTCATGGGTTCTAGTCTTCAATATTCTACACACCCTCTAAGGTCTTCATTGTTCTGGGGGAAAGCTTTATACATAATATTCAGATTTAACACTTATAATTCTGGCTGTCTGGCATCTACTTCTAAATAATTTTAAGTCCAATGGTGAATTATAAAATCTTTATTTCAAGCTTTGCAATTAAATACATAGAAAATTTTCAATTAATATATCGAATGTTATTTAATGTACATGTGAAATGTACTTCCTATTTATATTTCAATTAAAAGCTACTCTTTAACAGCTTAATTCTTTCTAGAGAAATTTGTTCATAAATAAGAAAATAAATAGGTAAATAAATGAATCCAATTCTCATTATCTGTTCACACATTTTAGGTACATTGAATTTGTTAATGGATTTGTTTTCTTCAATATAAATAAGCCCTTGCTGAGACAAGTAATTCATTACTATATAAAATATAATTATAGGTTGATCTGCCATAACAAACTCTCTTAGAGGAGGTGATTTATAAACAACAGGAATGACTCACTGTTCTAGAGACTGAAGATTTCCCAGCTCAAAGCACCAGTGGTGTCTGGTGAGGATTTACTTCCTCATAGATGGCACTTTCCAGCTGCATCTTCCTGTGAGGAAAGGGACTAACTAGTTCTCTTGGGCTTCTTGTTTAAGGACCCCAATTCCATTCATGAGGTCTCTGAGCTCATGACTTAATCATTTCCCAAAATCCTCACCTCTTAATACTGTCGTACTGAGGGTTCGACATATGACCATAGCATAACAAATACAAAGAAGAAAAGAAATCCCTTTCTTGGTTATTTGTCTGTACTTATACTTCATAACAGTATGACTGTATCTTCTAAATAACTAAGCATTTTAATACTATTTTTGTTACATTTAGCAATCCTATCTTTTAAATTGGATCCAATAATACTGACCTTTTAAAAATATCACACACCTAAACACACACCACAAGTAGACTGGTGTTGTATATGGTAATATGCTAAGAGGCAAAAGGCACAGAGCGCTTTATTATACTTGAAGTCTGGATGTTAATTGATACAGCTTTGATAAAGTCCTTGTTCAGTGTATCTGCTTTTATATCACCTTCAATTCATCTGACACTCTAGAATATCACTACTACAAAGATTGCCATTGGATAAAAACTCTTTACAAAGTCTGAAATGTGCTTCATATGATCTTCCCTCTGATTAATGTATTGTGACCTTTATACAGTTTATTAGAGATAGAATGTGTTGACATGAAGAATATAAAGTAATTCAACTGAGAGAGTTGAAGTATTATAAATATTTAATACCTTTCTCTTTGGGCAAGAACAACAGTCTCCATGCTAGACTGAAACTGCACCGCAACACAGCCCAAATATAATACTCCTTGCTACTTTATTCAAGTTTTCTTTTGTGATATCAACATTGCATTTGGCCTGGTCCTATTAACAGTTTTAAAACTTTTACTTATTACATGAATAATAAGTATAAAATGAAATGGTAAGTTTATTGTATATATTATTTTAGTTCACATAACTATTCTATAAGGTAGATATATAGTATCTTAACTTTTGTATGAGGAATTTGAGTTGCAGAAAATTAAATAACATAGGTTGTCAAGTTAGTTAGTAAATAACAGCATTAAAGTCAAGATCGGGACCAGGTGTGGTGATGCACACTTGTAATCCTAGTACTTTGGGAGGCTGAGATAGGAAGATCCCAAGTTTGTAGCCAGTCTCAGCAACTTAATGAGGCCCTCCTCGACTTGGTGAAACCTTGTTTCAAAATAAAATATAAAAATAGCAGTAGGGTATGTAGCTCAGAAGTAGAAAACTCCTGGCTTAAATCCCAAATGAAAAAAAAAATCAATTATCAGTACCATCCCTCATGATTTTTAAAACAAATATCATGCTAGATAAAGAACTTGAACTTAAAAAAAGAGAGATAAAAAGCTTGTTTGCATAAAAGCATATAATTGGGTTTATGTATACTGGTAATAAAAATAAAATACATCATTTGAAGGTTAATAAATTAACTTGAATTTCTAAATTAGAATTGTTTAGGAGATTATGATTGTAATAAAGTCACTGCTTTAAAATAATTGAATGGGAATGAACCTACCATATGATCCAGAAATACCACTTCTGGGTATCTACCCAAAAGAATGGAAACCAAACTATCAGACCGACGCATGTGCATCTATGTTTATAGCTGCACTATTCACAATAGCCAAACTATGGAACCAGCCAAGATGTCCATCGACAGATGAATGGATTACAAAACCATGGGATATGTACACAATGGAATTTTACTCAGCCATAAAGAAGAACAAAATCATGTTCTTTGCAGGGAAATGTATGCAACTGGAAAATACTATGTTAAGTGAGATTAGTCAGTCACAAAGAGTAAAGAAGCATATGTTCTCCCTAATATGCGGATGCTAGGGAGAAAATGGGACATAAGAGGGTCTCCAGATGACAAAGGAGAGACCCTCAATAAGCAAAGAAGTTGATTTAATCGAAGTGGATGGACGGGGAGGGGGGACACCCTAATGCACACGATGTAATTATACAATTATATCAAGGTTACTCACTAAACTGAACTTGAGAGGGAGGGAGGGCGACGGAGCGGGGTGGGAATTTGGGGAAGAGGTCAAATGAGAAATGTGTTCACATATGTCATTATCAATTTGTACCTAACAAAGATGTATGCTTACAATGCACGAATTATTACAATAAATAAAAAAAAACTTGTTCTGATGCTGAGCCATTTGATAATAAGGTGCTTATTTGCAGATAAAAAATAATTGAATCTTTCTGACAGTATGAAGTCAGCTATTCTTACTAGCTGAATGTCTATTTCAAAATGAAAATAATTCACAACACTGTGCATTGAAACTATACCCTATAGTAGTCTGTTTTATTTTTTTTTCATGTCTCTACATAGCCAGGATTATTATTATTATGATTTTCAAGATAAAGTCTTTGGGGCCCAGAGATATTGTTATCCAAGGTCACATGTCTAGAAAGCAGTAGACTCAGAATAAATATTCAAATTGTGTGATTTCAAAATCTGTAATCAAATGACTGTATGTTTGTGCCTAAGATGTACATATAAGTTGCTCCATTAACACTCTGTTCCCATTATCATCCTAATTCTCAGACTCCCACATACCCTAATACCAAGAACACAGTTCTTGGAACCTAATTTTATTTTCACACATGAAATAGATCTTATATAACAACAGACAAACTTTTTAACTCAGGAACTTTTATGGCCCCACCATCTAATCAGTGAGGAAGAAGATCATCCCTGTCCCAGTGTTGTTTTTAAACAACATAAACATAGAGAAACCCTCAAATCCCAATATACACATGCAGTTATGGTCTAAGCTTCCATTCCTCCTGCCCCCACCCCCAAATAAGAATACATATATTGACTCTTTGTGTGTGTGTGTGTGTGTGTGTGTGTGTGTGTGTGTGTGGTACTGAGGATTGAACCCAGGGGTATTCTACCTTCAAGCAATACTCCCAGCCTGATTTTATTTTTTTGTTGTTGGATGTTTTGCTTTGAAACAGTGTATTGCTAAGTTGCTGAGAGTCTTGCTAGGTTGCTGAGGCTGTCCTGGAACTTGTAATCCTCCTGGCTCAGCTTCCCAAGTACTGGGATTGCAAGTGTGGGCCACCAGGCTTGTGGGGTGTCTGGAGGTGATTAAGTCATGTGCACTAATAGGATTAGTGCTATCCTTATCAAAAGAACCCCAAAGAATCTCCCATGTGAAGTCACAGTAAAGACAGGCAGGTAGGACCAGGATGTGTGCCCTCACCAGCGGCCTTGGTTTTGTACTTCCCACCTTCAGAACTGTGAGAAATAGATACTTGCTGTTAAAGCCATGCAGTCTATGCTTTTATTATTATTATTATTATTATTATTATTATTATTATTATTAATTATTGTAGCCTGAACAGATTAAAAATTCACATTTGCACATCTACACAAACAACAGACACTTCCTTACCCTTTTCAAGTTACAGTCTCTGCAAACAGCAATGGGTACTATGAAACCATCTGTTCCTTCAAGTACAGAAAAAGTAAATAGAAATCACAATGGGAAATTACCTCCCAAACGCTAAAACATCCTTTGAAAGACATTTTCTCACCCTTTATTCGCTATTTCATTCAATTTCTAAAGTAAATTTTATGTATGAAAAATATGGACAAAACTCTTGTCTCAACTAGCATTCTGTACTCAAATATTAAGGAATTTGCTTTACTCCTTAGTGAATAAAAAGGAAATCCTTATGTAGTAAGCATTTCCTTTGTAAGTGTAAATTAAGAGAATTGATTACAAGAGTATATTATATGAGAAAATGGAAAATGTGCAGTAAATGATGATAATATGGTCATAAATTTAAAGGAAATTTTATTGATTTTTTTTCACTTATTAAATTCATCCCATTGGCAAAGCTTAGAACACTTGATTTAAAGATTAGAATGTAGCCGGCATGGTGGCGCACACTTGTAATCCCAGCATTTGGGAGGCTGAGATCAGAGGATCCGGGTTCGCGGCCAGCCTCAGCTGCTTAGTGAGGCACTCCGCAACTTAGTGAGACCGTGTTTCAAAATAAAGAATAGAAAATAGGGTTGGGGGTGTAGCTCGAAGGTAGAACGCCCCTTAGTTCAATCCCCAGTACCAAAAAAAAAAAAAAAAAAAAAAAATA